>UESW01004404.1:465384-514628 GCA_900491605.1 Calamus simplicifolius
TAAATCTGATTGCATACACTGATTCTGATTATGCTGGATGTAAGTTAGATAGAAAAAGCACAAGTGGTGCATGCCAATTCTTAGGAAGTAACTTAATCTCATGGTTTAGCAAAAAGCAAAATTCAGTTGCATTATCAACTACTGAAGCTGAATATGTAGCAGCTGGAAGTTGCTGTGCGCAAATCCTATGGATTAAGCGACAACTTGAAGACTATGGTATCACACTTGATAAGACACCTATAAGATGTGATAATACAAGTGCAATCAATCTAACTAAAAATCCAATTCAACATTCAAGAACAAACACATAGAAATTAGATATCACTTTATAAGAGAACATGTACTAATAATGAAATTTGTCTTGATTATGTTAACACTGAAGAACAATTAGCTGATATATTTACAAAACCTTTAAGCGAAGAAAGATTTTGTTATCTTAGAGGAGAGTTAGGGATTTGTGATCCTTTGGAATAGATTTTGAAACCCCTAAGGAAATTTCTATCTAAATTCTTTCAAATCCTTATCTTTAAGGAAATCTTATCTAGAATTCATATCTAATTGATTTTTAATGATTACTCAAAGATCAAATTCCGGACTCATTTCAGAAATTTATTTTTTTGCTCTGAAATGGTCTCGGAGCCGACTCGGACAGTATCGGAGTCGACTCCTGTTTCTGTTGAAACTCGGGAGTCGACCCCTTCTCTGCGCGAGTCGACTCGATTTCGGGATCTGTGACTACTCGGGAGCCGACTCCCGCTTTGCGCGAGCCGACTCGAAGTGGTCCCAGGTTGATTATCTAGGGCAGAGTCGACTCCCGACATTTCAATCATTTCTAATCATTCAAACTCTCTCCAAATTCTCCAACCTTCCAAACTCCCAAAACCTCTGATTATTCACTTCCATCTAGATCAATGGCACCTAAAACTCGTGGAGCTGCGGCCGGTTGAAGAGGAACGGCGTGAGGAAGACGTGACGTCCGGTTCGTGAGCCGTCTCCAGACGGATTCCCTTCTCCTCTTCTCCTGTTCCAGCCCACTACTTCAGGTAGATCCTTGCCAGTAGAGTTATTACAACCGGTAGAAAGTGATTTTGAGTTATTTGAGAATGAAGGTTTTTATAGGTAGACAGTTGATTGAGATGGGACTTGAGAAAATGTGTTCACTGGATTGTCCCACGTATCCCTGCATTAGTAAGGAATTTTACTAAAATTTGACTAGAGGTGATGATGGATTATAGCACAGTGAGAGGCATTGGATTGAATATCACGCCACTTTATCAGACTGTTGGATTGCCCCTATCTGGACCATCCACCTATTCCCTGAGGATAGATCACCTGCCCTCACAAGATTTGAACAGAAATTTTGAGGGTTTTGAAGAAGTTTTTGCAACCAATTGCCTTTGGAACTGAGGTTACTTCACAACATCTGCAGTAGGATTTTTTCCCAAAATGGCAGATTCGATTATGTATCTGAGAGAGACATTTTGTATGGATGCCATAGTTTCTGGGAAGCCTATTAATTTGCCTCGGCATGATCATTTGGTACATTGCTGATTGTGGAGGAAAAAGAAAGTCAAGTTTGCCCTATGGCATGATTCTAACGAAGTTATTTCAAAGCCAAGGATTGTTATTCTGAGAGTGAGCCAAGAGGAATTAAGGCATACTGACTTTTATACTTTGGCACTATTCATCGAATGGGTTTTGTTAAGAGGAATGGAAGATGGGAGAGGAAGGATAAGAAGAGAGAGCTATGGATGCTGAGGCCCAGGACCATCTGTGAGACATTCTTCACCTGACCTCCGAGCTCTCCTATTCTGCTCCTGCTCCTGCTCCAGCTCAGTTATTTATCAGCTTATCTTCTTCTGCTGGCTTTCAGATCAGCTTAGCAACTTAAAGCACTATTTGAGATAGTCAGAAAAGATTAAATCAGAGTTTGATGAAAATTTATGAATTAAAAGAGACTTGTATTCACTTAGGATGGTTGCACTATTGAATCTACTCTAGTTCATCAAAGCTCCTTAAGTGAAGACTTGAAGAATATTTTTGGAGAGCTTAAGGATATCTGTGGTGACTCAGAGACCTATTCAGTGCAACGCCGAGCTTCAGGATAAGATTTTGACTGCTTGTACTTTTGTAGATAATAAGCTTAAAGATTATGTAAACTACAATGTGAAGGAATGAAGAACATAGTTGATCATTTAATAGGATTACAAGAAGAATCCTTTATGTATTGAAATTAATGTAATGTTTACATTTTGATATCAATGTATTTAACATTTTGATGTATTAGACTCTTTGATGAAATGAAATGTCAATTTTAATTACTCAATGTATTTCTTTCTATCAATAAATGAATGAATGTTTATGCTTCTCTACCTTTTTGTTGATAACAAAAAAGGGGGAGAGTTTTATATATTTATGATTTGAATATGCATATGAGAAAATCAAATTAATCAATGAGATAATTAATTGAATGAATTAAGTTTCATAGGGGGAGCTACCTCATTTAGGGGGAGCCTAAGCCTATTTATGAAATCAAAAAATTTCACAAATCAATCATGCATATACTCAATGTTTTTGTCATCATCAAAAAGGGGGAGATTGTTGGAAATTATTGAAAAATTATATGCCCCAATCCTTTTGATTTTGATGATTCCAAAAGCCATGAGTATTTAAAGGATAATGAGTTTATTTACATATGCAATAAATTTATTTTGAACAATTATTTAAAGTTGATTAATCATTTTGAAAGTAACTTTAACAATGTTTAAGCTTTCAAAAAGAAATTTTATAATTCATATTAAAATCAATGAGTTTATGGAATACTTCTTGAATTAATTCTTAATGTCAATTTTATTGAATTCAAGTCAAAATATCAATTAAAATGAATCTGGAACGATTTTAAAGTCAATCAGAAAAGTTTCTGATTTTTGATACGTTCCGGAGCCGACTCTAGAGTTTCAGAGTCGACTCCAGTAAGTACAGAAATTGTATTTCTCGAGTCGACCCACGCAATTTCAAGAGTCGACCCCTGACTCTGTGCGAGCCGACTCCTGGACTGTGCGAGTCGACTCCGCTCAACACAGAGCATGTTTTTTGAGCACTTCGCGAGTCGACCCCAACCTTTCATGAGTCGACCCCCGACTGTCAGGAGTCGACACTTTGGTTTTGGCGAGTCGACCCCTGACTTTTAAATGTTTCTATTTTTAGTATCACGAGCTCGAGCCGACTCGGGAAAAGCATGAGTCGACTCCGCAAATCTGGGCGAAATTTTTCACGATGACAACTCAGCTCCAACGGTAATTTTTCAATTAACGGCTATTTTCTTTGTTCTAACGGCTATATTTTGCAGAATCTATAAATAGAGGAGCTGTTTTCAAATCAATGAGAGACGAATAGAGAGAAATTTATTTCAAAGAAAAAGAAGAGAAAAATCGGAAAAATAGAGCTTCAGTTGAAAAAATCCGAGATTCAAAATAGAGTGAAAGAAAGAGTGTGAAATCAAGGAAGTTCCTTCTGTGTTCAAGCTCAAATCCAAGGAAGCTTCTGAAGAAAATCCAAGTGCTATTCAAGAGTATCTCAAGAGATTTTCAACACTCAAAAAGAGGAAAAGCCCAAATCAACTCCAACACATCTTCCGTGAAGAATCCAAGCTGAGGCTGGTTCTACACCTCCAAGGAGTTGAAGAAAAGAAGAAAGCTCAAGCCAACCAACTGCAAATCAGGCTTATCTAAACTCTATTCTTACATTTGTTTATCTGCTCATTAAGGAGCCATTGTAACTAAACAAACATATTTCTATTCTTTGTGACTAGTTCAATCTGGGGGATTGAACTAGAGGAGGTAGTCTTACCTCAGTTCAAGCTTGGTTAAGCTTGGGTTTAAGGTTTTTGTGCTGGTGAGCCTTTGAAAACCAGCTGGGTTCGTTGTGCGCCCGAGAAAAAACAAGTTTGAGTTGTGAGCTTGTAAAACAACTCTGCTGTAATCTAGGGTGATTATAGTGTGGACCCAAGTGAATCTTGGGAGTGGACGTAGGTGTTGGATACACCGAACCACTATAAAATCCTTAGTGTTTGCCGTGATCTATTGTCTCTATCTCTATCTCTGTTTTATTCACTGCAATTTATCTTTGCTTTGCATTTGTCTTCATTCATCTCAAGCTAAATAATTTAAAAGGCTAATTTTTTAAAGAACCCAATTCACCCCCCCCCCTCTTGGATTGTCATCTGGGCCAACACGATCGGCACATACCTCCAAGAGTTCTTCCACCATCGGCCACACCGTACTTCGACTGGATGCTTATGGGCTGTAAGTATATACTAATTAAAAATATATATTTATGTTTTTAAGTCAATTACTTATAAACATGCATTTTTAACAGATTTATTGAGCAGCATCATGTATCCAGCCACATCAACGCCATATTTCAGAGGCGTGCAGATCCCAGTGGCTACGATTTGCGCCACGTATCTGCAGCCACGATGAAGTTTTATTTTTCTGAGTTTCAGGTAAACTTATTAAATACAATTTATCACTGATATAAAATTTCTTAATCTTAATAAATTCTGAAACTAACTATTTATTTTAATGCAGAAAAAAGTTTACATGGGACCCTGCCAGCCATGATGCCATTAGGACAGCATGGGAGGCTCTTACGGGATGCCGATACTCCGACATGCTTCATCGTTGGAGGTCATCAGGTCAGCGTCCTGCGCATGTGCCAGAGGGTATTTGGCACGAGTGGCAGCAGGCCTGGTAGTCTGATGGCTGGCACAGGAGGTCCGCATCAGCCAGCATGAACCACCGATCCGAGAAGGGCGGTCCTAGCATGGGTCTCTCCCACCATACTTCAGGCTCCATTTCGATTCAGAGCACAGACGCCGTATGGTAAGAAAATATAAATAATTTAATTACTAATTTAGTTATTTACAAATATTTGCATTAATATCATTTTTTTATTATTATAGTCTGAACAGGAGGGCGGAGATCCTGGTGAGTTTTGTCTATTCAGGGCGACACACACCAGGAGGGATGGTTCCTGGGTCGACACGCAATCACGGGAGGTTGCGGTAAGAAATTAGCTTTATGTAGTATCTGTTTAATTTCTAAAATTTTATTTCAAGAAATTTATTAATTCATTTATTATTGATTTTATAATTCAAAGACATGAGTCGAGGAGCTTCGCTTCCAGGCATCGCAGGTCGACTCCACTGATGGAGAGATGCCCGTCGAACTCTCAGCAGAGGAGAGTCGGCGTGTGTTTTTGGAGGCTGTTGGTGCCCAGCCACAAGACCGCAGGGTCTATGGTCTGGGCACTAGAGCTTCTACATATTTTTTCCATCATGCCTCCAACTCGCGATATTCTGGTGATATTCCTGCCGAGCATTTAGACGACATTCGGAGATCTGTTGCGGAGGAGGTTCGGCAGGACATTCATTAGGAGGTTCGGTAGGAGGTCGAGCACGAGTTCGAGCAGCGTATGCGAGGCCGGGATCAGGAGCTTGCAGACGTGCGAGATCAGATGCGTCATTTGCAGGATATGGTTAGCCGCTTGTCGCAGGGTCTCCAGCCTCCACGTGATCGCTCAGATTCTTGATGTATTTTTTTTTCTTTTTATATGTTGTACATGAAAACTTAAAATTTTAATATATTAATTATTTTTGGAAATTGAATGATTATTGTTTGGATCAATATGAGTGAAGAATGTTTTGTCAATATTTAAATGTAACGAAATTGTATTAACCATTTTAATTTTTAATATTTTATTTTTTTAAAAAAAATTAATTAGCGATGCATTAGCGACTGAAACTACATCGCTAATATTTTTAAAATATTATTATTAAGTATTACGATGCAATGACCTGGCGTCGCAATATTTTTAAAAAATTTAATAAGCGACGCATTAGCGACTAAAATTATGTCGCTAATATATCTAAAATATTATTATTAAATATTGCGATGCAAAGACCTGGTATTGCAATATTTTAAAAAAAAATTATTAGCGACGCATTAGCGACTCAAATTGCGTCGCTATTATATCTAAAAATATTATTAAATATTACGATGCAACTAAATGTGTTGCAATATTGCGACGTAATTGAATGCATCGTAATATTTAATAATAATTTTAAATATTAAAAATTAGTTTTAAATTTAATGATGCATTTGGATGCTTCGCAATATTGCGATGCATTATTGTGTCGCAGAGAGTCGCTGTGACGCGACACAATTGCGACAAATTGAGGTTGCGACGATCATCTGAGCGAGCCGTTATTGCGTCGCTATTGCGTCGCAATAGCATGTTTAGCGATGCATTAGTGACGCATTTGGGCATCGCAATATTTTTATTCCCTTGTAGTGTTCTATCTTGCTCTCTGCACTTTTTCCTTCTTCTTACCCCAACAATCCTTGCTCATGTGACCTTTCTTCCCGCAGTTCCAACACTTCATGGGAAATCTCCCTTTGGATTTTCCTATGCTCTTGGACCGGCCTTTCTTTGACTTCTTTCTCTCCTGTGATCTTCCTCTGGTATCCACCATGAGTGCAGCACTTGTAGAAGTCCCACCCATAACCTTTCTTCTCATCTCATCATTCATATACAATTAACTGCATCATTGAATGTAAGGTTATCTGATACCGAGTTGCTGACAGTCATCACAAGATTGTCCCAACTCTCTGGCAAGGAACATAAGAAAAGAAGAGCCCTGAATGAATCATCAAAAGCAACAGGGACCGACTCCAATTGATTAATCATCGTGTTGAACTCGTTCAGATGCTCCGTCATTGAACTATTCTCAGTCATCTTCAAATTGAAGAGCTTTTTCATGAGAAATATCTTGTTTGAGGTGGAAGGTTTTTCATACAGCTTTGTTAAAGCGGTCATCATATCCACGGTGGTCTTTTCCTTTGCAATATTATATACCACTTGAGGTGTCAACGATAATCTGATCATGGCCAGGGCTTTCCTATCCAGAACCATCCAATCTTAGTCGCTCATTGAATCCGGCTTCTTTTCCTCTAATGGAAGGTAAAGATCCTTCTGATATAGGTAGTCCTTAATTTGCATCCTCCACCATCCGAAATTGTGACCATTGAATTTCTTGATTTTGATCTTATCTTCTTCCATCTCTTTGTTGATTTGTCCGACCGTAATAATATGAAGAAAACCAAGCTCTAATACCAATTTGATAGGGAATACAACAAATATTCCTCTAATAAGATCTCTATTAGTATGGCCAAGCACGTAGTTGCATTAAAATCAACAAAAAACATAGAATAATAATAGGAACCAAAATCCAAAAGAAAATAGAGAGAGACGAGAATTTTATGTGGTTCACCCAAACTGGGCTACATCCACAGTGGCATAGGATCTGCAAGGCTTGACTAAGAGTTGAATCAGGTACAAGCCCTCAAAACACTCTCTCTTAGAAACTCTTATGATCCAGAGAGTTGAATTAGGATCTACAGCACATGGAGGATGTCCTAACAGAGCCTCCTATTCTACAAACAAATTTCATCATTGGAGGTCATTGGGTCAGCATCCTACACATGTGCCAGAGGGTATTTGGTACGAGTGGCAGCAGGCCTGGCAGTCCGATGGCTGGTGCAGGAGGTCCGCATCAGCCAGCATGAACCACCGATCCGAGAAGGGCGGTCCTCGCACAGGTCTCTCCCGCCATACTTCGGGCTCCATTTCGATTCAAGATCACAGACGGCGTATGGTAAGAAAACATAAATATTTTAATTACTAATTTAGTTATTTACAAATATTTGTATTAATATCAATTTTTTTATTGTTATAGTCTGAGCAGGAGGGCGGAGATCCTGGTGAGTTTCGTCTATTCAGGGCGACACACACCAGGAGGGACGGTTCCTGGGTCGACAAGCGATCACGGGAGGTTGCGGTAAGAAAAGCTTTATGTAGTATCTATTTAATTTCTAAAATTTTATTTTAAGAAATTTATTAACTCATTTATTGTTGATTTTATATTCAAAGACACGAGTCGAGGAGCTTCACTCCCAGGCATCGCAGGTCGACTCCACTGATGGGGAGATGCCCGTCGAACTCTCAGCAGAGGAGAGTCGGCGTGTGTTTTTGAAGGCTGTTGGTGCCTAACCGCGAGACCGCAGGGTCTATGGTCTAGGCACTAGAGCTTCTACATATTTTCCCCATCAGGCCTCCAGCTCACGATTTTTTGGTGATATTCCTGCCGAGCGTTTAGACGACATTCGGAGATCTATTGCGGAGGAGGTTCGGCAGGACGTTCGTCAGGAGGTTCGGCAGGAGGTCGAGCATGAGTTCGAGCAGCGTATGCGAGGCCAGGATCAGGAGCTTGCAGACGTGCGAGATCAGATGCGTCATTTGAAGGATATGGTTAGCTGCTTGTCGCAGGGTCTCCAGCCTCCACGTGATCGCTCATATTCTTGATATTTTTTTTATGTTGTACATTAAAACTTCAAAATTTTAATATATAAATTATTTTTGGAAATTGATTATTGTTTGGATCAATATGAGTGAAGAATGTTTCTATCAATATTTAAATGTAACAAAATTGTATTAACCGTTTTAATTTTTAATTTTTTATATTTTTTAAAAATTTAATTTGCAAAGCATTAGCAACTAAAATTGCATCGCTAATATTTTTAAAATATTATTATTAAATATTGCGACGCAACGACCTAGCATCGCAATAATTTAAAAAAATTTAATAGTGACGCATTAGCGACTCAAATTGCATCGCTATTATATCTAAAATATTTTTAATAAATATTGCGACGCAATGACCTTGCATCGCAATATTTTAAAAAAAAATTTCTTTGCGACGCATTAGCGACTCAAATTGTGTCGCTATTATATCAAAAATATTATTATTAATATTGCGACGCAACTAAATGCGTCGCAATATTGCAACGCAATTGAATACGTCGTAATATTTAATAATAATTTTAAATATTAAAAATTAGTTTTAAATTTAGCAACGCATTTGGATGCGTCGCAATATTGCGATGCATTGTTGCATCGCAGAAAGTCGCAATATTGCGACGCAATTGCGACAAATGGATATTGCGATGGACATCTGAGCAACACCGTCATTGCGTCGCTATTGCGTCGCAATAGCATATTTAGCAACGCAATTGCGATGCATTTGGGCGTCGCAATAATTTTTTCCCTTGTAGTGCAATAATTGGTATCAGAGCCTGTGCCCATCCTTCCTTGATCTAACAATCAAGAGCTAAAGATCCAAATGGCAGCTTAAGCTGATTCATCTTTTTATGAGGGACAATCCACAAACTGTCCACCCCTATTTGATGGCACAAAAAATTCATATTAAAAAGCTAGGATAAGGATTTTCATTCAAGCTTTGACTATGATTTATGGAGTATTATTATCAATGGTCCTAGCACTCCAACAGCACTCCCACACACTTAGTTGATGGATCCATTGTTCCTAAGCCCGAAAAGGATTGGAATAAAAATGATCGAAAAATGGCACAGCTCAATGCCAAGGCCATGAATGTCCTATACTGCTCTTTGGATGTAAATAAATTCTATAGAATATCCACTTGTATCTCAGCCAAGGAGATATAGGATCGGTTGAAAGTTACTCATGAGGGTACCAACCAAGTTAAAGAGTCCAAGATCAATATTCTTGTGCATAAATATGAACTCTTTAACATGGATCAAAATGAATCCATCACATGCATGTATACTAGATTTATCTGTTGAGAATTATATCCTAAAGTCAATCATTTGATGATTGTACTGATGTAAATTGTATATAAATTGATTTATTAATAAAAGTTATTTGGTAGTTTATTCATTACAAGAACATCTTCTTAAAACTCCTAATAGTAATGAAGCCCTTAGGATCTTCTTTTACAATAAAGAAGGATTTATCTTTGAAGGTCCTCAAAAGTGTTCATAACCAAATGATATACTATGACAGAGCTATAGTACTATCAATTATAGAATGTTGTATATCATATTTGTTGGTTGTCCTCTTAACCAAGGAGTATAGAAACACTGGTATGACATACAAGTGAAAGTGTAGGAGTACATTTTATCAAACGTGACTCATTTTGGACACTTTATTGTCAAGAGTTACTCCGAGTAGATATGGGTATAAGTATCCTTAAGACCTAAAAATCATAACTGGTGACTTGCAAGCAACTCACTGTACTTGGGTGCCAGACCACCTAAATTTTTAATCCAGCCATGAAAGGTTACTGAGTGCAGTCAAGTACTTATGGTAGTCAGTTGTGGATCAAGATGAAATTTGGCCTATCCTATTAAAGGAGAAATGCTTGTGTTTCAACTTAGCAAGACCTTGGCCAAGGCAATTCATGTGAAGGTCACATGATCACTAAAGTTGAAATCACTTTATGGATTTGCTGTTTAGAGTTGACAGGCTCTTAAGCCATCCTTAGCATTTGTGGTCAAAAGGATGAATTATACGGTAACTGTTTCTTAGGGTTCTTGGAGTTTGCTCAGCAACTCTTCGACCTTTTCGAACGTCGGGTTCTATTGCTAGATGGGCACATCGATTAGTATAGGAAGTTGTTCCTATGCTACCGGCTTAGGTTCGAACCTAGAGAGTCACACGCATTGAAGTTTTCCAGGATGATCTATTTGCTGATCAACGATTGAGAATCGTATATGATTTAATTAATCAATTTGATTGATTGAATTATCTCAATTGGGTTAAGTACAAGTGAATAATATTCAATTAGGATTAAGTCTATTAGAAGGACTAATCAATTTCAAATATTGATTTAAAATTAGACTTGATCTGGATTTAAATAGATTCAGAACTAGCCAAATTTGATTTGGGCTAGGACCATGATCCATGTAGGTTTAATCCAATAAATTCAAATCAGCTTAAACCAAAACCCAAACCCAAACCCCAAGTGTGAAAAGGGTTTTCTTGCATGAGGATCTCACATGATAAGATAACTAAAATCTCATCTCATGAGAGATTAAATTCTCATGCAGAATTTAATGTATAACCTTAATCTTCTCCAAACGGTTTCTATTGAAATTCTAAAAGTTAGAATTCATATGAAATTAATGTACCTCTTTGAATTCACCAAATGTCAGGATTAACCAAATGATGGAATTCTAAGTGTTAGAATTCACATCTCTTTGGTTTTCATAAAGGAATTAACCAAACGTTGAAATTCTAAGTGTTAGAATTCACGTCTCTTTGCTTTTCACCAAACATCGGAATTCTAAGTGTTAGAATTCAATAGGCTAAAGGCTTAATTGTGCCTATAAAATAGAGGACATTCTTCATCAGATCATGAGATGAATTGAAATTCTAAAGAGTCAAAACAAAGCATTGTCAGCTGAGTTTGAAATAAAGGATTTAGGTCCTACTACATGTATTTTGGGGATGAAAATTTTTAGGGATAGAGACAGAAGGTTGCAACACTTATCTCAGAAAACTTATATCATGAGGGTCTTGGAGAGGTACAATATAGATGGTATAAAGCTAGCCACATTACCATTAGCTTATCATATTAAGCTCTTTAATACTATGTCACTGAGTTTCGAGACAGAGGCCGAGAAGATGTCTAGAGTACCTTAAGCTTCAGGAGTTGGTAGCCTCATGTATGCTATGGTATGTTGTAGGCCTGACCTTGCATATGCTGTTAGCTAGGTTAGCAGATTCATGGCTAGTCCGGGTAGAGCACATTGGAGAGCTCTGAAAGGGATCTTCAAATATCTTGTTGGCACTATCAACGTTGGTGTATACTATGGGTATAATAGCATGGAGGATAGCACTAGACTGATCATGAAGGCTTAAGATCGGGTAGCAGGTTGATAAACGCATAAATAATTATCATTAAACCTACTAATTAATAATTTAACGTACATATTATTATTTAATATTTTAATATTTTATATAATATTTTAGATAAAATCTTATCAACTTAAAGAGCTCAATTTTAGGAATTTAACGATGCAAACTGCACTCAAATCGGATTTAAAATGAGCTCGGAATTGATTTTATAAGAATTTAGCATGAATTTCAAAGCAAAAATGGCAAATACATTGCCGACTTCATCGTCTTCTCAACGTTTTCTGTTTTCTTTCAGCCGATTCTTCTCTATTCAAATTCTAACCATTTCCTCCATCAATTAAGGAATAGATTAGATTTGAAGTTATCAAATTGAGAGAATTAAATTCCTTTAGAAGGAATTTGAATTTTATGGAGGATTTATCCAGATTTTTTTTGTGCTTCCGCGTCCTCTGTTTTGGCTGCGTCGTCCTTTTGGCTGCGTCGTCTCTATTTTGAAACAGGATTCCTCGCCTGTCAAGGCCGCATCCGGACTTCTATAAATAGCACAAGGAGGGGATTGGAGGAGGGATTTGGGTCGTGTGCGGTGCCCGTCGAGGCTTTGTTCCATTGATCGAAGAAGGCTCTATTCATGGGTTTCGTGTAGAGTCCTCTGTTCCAGGCACTGCATCCATGGCTTGGCATCTGTGAAGGAAGAAAGGTAGCACCCGGTTTAGCCTGTCTAAGAACCGTTCATCCCATATTTGGTTTGGTGTAGGAAGAATTTGTTGCTCTCTCATTGCTATTAGAAATTAAAACTCTTTTATTTTAGATTTTAATATGCACTCTTGGATGTTATTGAAATAAAGTTTTATGCATATTTAATTATTATTAAATTCTATTTAAGTAAAAATAATTTAGACTGATTTATTCTTAAAAGGGACGGACCATGATCTACGGGTACGAGCCGTGCTCTAATAAGATAAACCATATCTTATTATTTTGCACTGCTAATTATCTACTTAGTTATCTATTTAGTTAAATTTATAAATTTATTTCAAGATAATCGCTTAAGTCCCTATGGAATCGATCCCTTACTCTCGCTATTCTAATAGTGAAATTAAGGTGTTTTAATCATTGCGCTACGACACGCATCAGATTTTTGGCGCCGTTGCCGGTGACTTAAGTGTGTTATTTTAAAAAAAAATTAAAAAACAAAAAAATAATAAAAATATAAAAAATATAAAAATATAAAAAAATTAGATTAATTTTTTCTTAATTTTTGAATAGTTATTGTTGCTTTATTTTATTTCCTTAATTGTTAGAATTGCATATTTTCTTTTTAACATAAAAAAATTATTACTTTCCTTTTGCCACAAATCCAATTTTAACCTAATCAAATTTCCTTTTAATTAACTTACCTAAAAAAAACCCTAAAAGAAAACCCTAAGACATCTTCTATAAAATATAATTAATTTAAGAAAATAAAAAAATAATTATAAAAAAAATAAAATATAAACAAAATAATTATTTTATTTTTTATGCTATAGATTGACTTAAGTGAATTTATTTTCTGCAAAACTCAAAATTTTTCCATTGACATCTTATAATTTATTAGGAAATTAGAAACTTAATTATAAAATTAAAGAAAAAAATAAATAAATAAAAATAAAAAAAAACTATTTGCTTTAGAGTCATTGGTAGGGTGTATGCTTGGTCGCCGATCATTGCAGCCCAACCTTATACCCTTAGATCCTGAGATAGAAAGAACTATTAGAGCAAACAGACTCTGAATTATGGATCCTAATAATGAAAATAATCAACCACGGCAGTTAAAAGAGTATTTCACTCCTTCAAGGTATACCTACTCTCCCTGCATTCAAGTGCCTCCAATAGAGGCTGTCCAATATGAAATTAAGTCAAGTGTAATCCAAATGTTACCATCTTTCTATGGACTTACAAATGAGGATCCCGACAAACACTTAGATGAATTCTTGGAAATTTGCTCAACAGTCAAGATTCAAAATTTCTCTGATGATGCACTTACGCTTAAGTTATTCCCTTTTTCTCTAAAAGATAAAGCCAAGTATTGGTTAAATTCATTAGACACTTTATAATTTCAACTTGGGATCATCTTCAGAGAGAATTTCTTAAGAAATATTTTCCTATAGAAAAACAAATCAAATTAGAAAAGCCATAACAAGTTTTTCCCAATAGATGGAGAAATGTTCCATGAGACATGGGAGAGATTCAAAGAACTGATTAGAAAATGTCCACATCATGCTATACCTAAATGGCAACTGGTTCAGTGCTTTTATGATGGATTATCAGAAAAGCACCGATAAATGGTTGATGCTTCATGTGGTGGGACATTTATGTTAAAAAATGAACATGAGGCTTGGCAACTCTTTGAGACATTGAGTGAGAATTCATTACATCATTTGTCAGTTGCTCGTCGAGACCCTCCCGTAGAACCTAAAAGAGTTGGAATATATGAAATAGGACATTCTACAGATATCTATACTAAGGTAGATGAATTATCCCATAAACTTGATCGGATTCTACAAGTTGAAACATCTCTTCCCCATCTACTCAATTACATGAGGTATGCATAATTTGTTCGAGTCCAACCCATTCTATAGGTGAATGCCCAGCTGCATACCAATTTCCTGAACTTGTTCAAGAGCAAGCCCACCAAGCCCAAACCCGATTAGCTCCTAGAACAGGAAATGATCCATTTTCAAATACTTACAATCCTGGCTAGCGAAATCATCCAAATTTTTCTTGGAAAACTCAACCTGTAACCAATTCATCGATGAGACCTAATTATCAAGAAACCAATTTTAGAAACATGTCATATTCACAATACCCAAACATCCACAACCTCCACCGAATAATCAGCCTACTTTTGAAGACAAAGTATTACAAGCATTGAAAGGGCTAGAAATGAATACTCAAATCCTTCACTCCCACACAATCTATTGCAAAACTAGAAACTCAGATAGGTCAATTAGCCACAGCATTCAGTAGAAGGGAGAGGGTAAGTTACCTAGTCAGCCTATCGATAATCCGAAAGGACAATTCATGGCTGAGAGTTCCAAAAGTCCTGACAAATTTTCAGAACATGCTAAATCAGTCATGACTCTCAGAAGTGGAAAAACATTGAACCCACCTGAACCAACCCAGAAATTAGAAGTGGCTAAACCAGAAGAGAGAAGAAATGAAAAAGAAAAGGAATTGAATGATCAAGCAATCATACCTAAAGCCCCATTCCCTAGTGCTTTAGAATCTCCTTTGCCTTCAGATAAGAAGAATATAAAGATGAATGCGATGCTTGAGTTATTTAAGCAAGTCCAAATAAACTTACCTCTTCTCGATGCTATCAAGCAAGTTCCAGCTTATGCCAAATTTTTGAAGGATCTATGCACACAAAAACGGAAAGCCAAGACACAAATACCAAAAAAGATACATTTGACTGAGCAAGTTAGCTCAGTTGTTCAGCAAATAACCCCATCCAAACTAAAAGATCCTGGTACCCCGATTATATCATGTGTCATAGGAAACTTTACAATCAAGAAAGCATTATTAGATTTGGGTGCGAGTGTAAACCTTCTCCCAAGTTCAGTGTATGAATTATTCGGATTTGGAGAGTTGAAACCCACTACGATAACACTACAATTGGCAGATAGATCAGTCAAAGAACCTCGTGGAATATTGAAGATGTATTAGTAAAGGTGGATGAATTCTATTTTCCTGTCGACTTCCTTGTGTTAGATATGGAATCTAGCGGTAATCCTAACCAAATTCCCATCATCCTTGGAAGACCTTTTCTAGCTACTGCTAATGCATGCATAAATTGTAGAACAGGTGTGATGGATGTATCTTTTGGAAACAAGAAGATAAGATTAAATATTTTAATGCTTCCCAAGGACCACCTGTGTATGATTTAAATGAAGTAAACATGATAGAGGAAGTAGTAGATAAGAAATTCCAAAGTTTGATTGATTCGGATCCTTTACAAACATATCTTACACATTTTGGAATAGATGACTTTGATATTGATGAGTACACCAAAAAGATAAACATGTTATTAGAACCACCTAAGATCGACACCATCCTCCTTGGACTATAAAATACGAACCACTTCCAACTAAACCAAGTCCTTTAATACCATCCTTGGAAGAACCACCCCAACTAGAATTGAAACCTCTTCCAGATGATTTAAAATATTCATTCCTTGGACCTAATGACACCCTTCCAGTAATCATTGCATCTACCCTAACCTCTGAGCAAGAAGATAAATTGGTAGATGTACTTAAAGAACATAAAGAGGCGATTGGATGGACAATAGCTGATATTAAGGGAATTGACCCTTCCGTTTGCATGCACCATATTCATAGAGAAATTGAAGCCAAACCACATAGAGACATGCAACGAAGGCTAAATCCAAACATGAGGGATGTTGTTAAGAAGAAGTAGTAAAATGGCTTGATGCTGGTATCATTTATCCAATTTCAGATAGCCAATGGGTCAGTCCAATCCAAGTAGTACCTAAAAAATCGGGTATTACCGTGATTAAAAATGAAAAGGGCGAATCAATTCCTACTCGCACATCAACTAGTTGAGAGTGTGTATAGATTATCGTAAGTTGAATGCCGTGACTAGGAAAGACCACTTTCCTTTGCCTTTTATCGATCAAATTCTAGAACGGCTAGCGAGACAAAGTTTCTTTTATTTCTTAGATGGATATTTAGGATACAATCAAGTCCCAGTATTTCTAGCAGATCAAGAAAAGACCACCTTCACTTGTCCCTTTGGAACATTTGCCTTTAGACGCATGCCGTTTGGTCTTTGTAATGCACCAGCCACGTTTCAACGATGTATGTTGGCCATATTTTCTGATATGATTGGTCAATTTTTGGAAGTATTTATGGATGATTTTTCAGTCTTTGGTGCATCATTTGATAGCTGCCTCGAGAACTTGACTAAGGTACTGAAACGATGTATGGAAATGAATTTAATCCTAAGTTGGGAGAAGAGCCATTTTATGGTTCGCGAGGGAATTGTGCTTGGACACATTGTTTTAGAGCGAGGTATTGAGGTTGATAAAGCCAAGGTTGAATTGATCTCAAATCTATCACCCCCAACCTCAGTTAAACAAGTACGATCTTTCTTGGTCATGCTGGTTTTTATAGACGCTTCATCAAAGATTTCAGTAAAATTTCTTGACCATTGTGTAATTTATTGACCAAGGATAGTTCTTTTAATTTTGATAAAGATTGTCTAATAGCCTATAACATCCTTCGAACTGCTTTGACCACTGCACCAATTATCAAGCCCCCAGATTGGACCATACCTTTCGAAATCATGTGTGATGCTTCTGATTATGCTGTAGGGGCAATCTAGGACAGAAACTCAATCGAGAACCCCATGTAATTTATTATGCTAGCAAAACTCTTTCATATGCACAAATGAACTATACTACCACTGAAAAAGAATTACTAGCAGTTGTGTTTGCCCTAGAAAAGTTTAGATCATATCTGTTAGGGTCTAAAGTTTTAGTTTATTCAGATCATGCAGCGTTGAGGCATCTTATATCAAAAAAGGACACAAAACCAGACTAATTAGATGGATCCTACTCCTACAAGAATTTGATCTAGAAATCTTAGATAAGAAGGGTTCTGAAAATATGGTAGTAGATCATATCTCTAGGATCTCAGTGGAATACAATAAAGAAATAATCAGAGATAAATTCCCTGATGAGCAACTATTCTCAATTTCCCATAGCAGTCTTCCCTGGTTTGCCCACATTGTGAATTATTTGGCAACAGAAAAAGTACCTTCTCACTGGAAAACAAGAAAAAGATAGATTTTTCTCACAAATCAAATATTACTTTTGGGAAGACCCTGAATTATTTAAGTACTGTTCAGATCAGGTGATTAGGCGATGTGTTCCCGAGAGTGAATTTAAAAGTATACTTACTTCTGTCATTCTCTTGCCTGTGAGGACATTTTAGTGGAAAGAAAACTGCAGCAAAGGTACTGCAAAGTGGGTTTTATTGGCCAACTCTTTTTAAAGATGCACATGAATTTAGCCGTAATTGTCTCCAATGTCAACAAACAGGAAATATATCTCGAAAAGACATGATGCCCCTAAACCCTATCTTGGTTGTAGAAATTTTTGATGTATGGGGTATTGATTTTATGGGCCCATTTCCTTCCTCTTTTGGATTTGAATACATTCTAATGGCAGTTGATTATGTGTCAAAATGGATTGAAGCCATGGCAACTCAAACCAATGACCATAAAGTTGTAATCAAGTTTATTCAGCATAATATCCTTAGTCGTTTTGGATGCCCAAGGGCTATAATTAGTGATGGGGGTACACATTTCACGAATAGACACTTTGAAGGATTAATGAATAAATATGGAATTACTCATAAGGTAGCTACACCTTATCATCCCCAAACTAGTGGTCAAGTTGAAATATCAAATAGAGAAATTAAAAATATCCTTGAAAAATGGTGAGACCTGATAGGAAAGATTGGTCAGAACGTTTGGATGATGCATTATGGGCTTATCGTACTGCATTTAAAACTCCCATAGGAATGTCTCCTTACAGGTTCGTATTTGGAAAAGCCTGTCATTTACCTGTAGAATTAGAACACCGTGCATTTTGGGCCATCAAGCAATTTAATTATGATATGAAAAATGCAGGTTGTCAATAGAAAACTCCAATTGAATGAGTTAGAAGAGCTACGAAATGAGGCATATGAAAGCTCAAAAATTTATAAAGAACGAACCAAAGCATATCATGACAAATTTATTAGTAGAAAAACTTTTGACCAAATCAAAAAGTATGGCTTTACAATTCAAGATTACACCTTTTCCTGGAAAACTTTGTTCACGATGGAATGGACCTTTTATAGTAACTCAAGTATTTCCTCATGGAGCTGTAGAGCTTAAAGACCCCAAGCAGGAAATACATTCAAAGTAAATGGCCAACGTTTGAAACCATATATAAAGAAATTAATGATGGAGAAATTGTTGAATCAATTGATCTTGTGAACCCAACACTATCATAATGAGTAGCACAGTCTGGCTGAAGACTTTAAACTTAGCGCTCTTGGGAGGCAACCCAGTTTATTAGTTATTTTTAACTTTCTGTTCTTTTAGTGTGTTCTTTTAGTATGACCAGAGAAGAGCAACATAAGCAGATTGAAAGAAGATGGCAACAATGAAACTTCCAACCTTCAAATACTCTACCATGTAGTATCTTTCCTTGGAATTAATTAATTTTTCTTCCATTAGGGATAATGAAAATTAAGTTGGGGGGGGGGGGAGAAAAAAGAATAAATCCTCGAGTAAAACTATAATTAGATGTGTACCAAATTCTGTCTCGATTTGAAGTTAATCAAGCAGTCTATTAATGAATTAATGGTTAGATTTTTTTTTTTTTTGAAATACTAAGGAATAAATTATTAAGAAAACCTAATAAAAGGTAGGGTTTAGCCCAGAATAATTTTTAGAATAATTTCAGACCCTCCTGACCACTGATCTTAATAGTACAATCTACTTAATAAGGGTATGGGTGAAAATGTTATTCAAAAAAAAAAAAAAAAGAAAAAAAAAAAAAAAAAAATCTCTCTTAAAGTTAATAGATTAGGTTCTTAGCATTTTTCACTGAGTAACCGGGCCCCGTCACCTAAGAAAGTGATGTTGTTCACGTAAAAAGGTGGGAATGTAAAAGAACCTAAATAAAGTTAGTCCTACCTAAAGCCTTTTTAACTCGAGTAAGTAAGTCCGAGGGGCATTTTATACCTAATGCCCTAAAACCAATTGGTTTGGGAGCCATTGGCCTAAAGCTCGCTACAAGGGTTAATTAGAAAGCAAGGGGTTAGGACATTGCAATGACTTTTATAAATAAATAAATAAGAAAACCAAAGTAAAAGACATTACACCCAACCCAAATTAAGTTAGAATACTTAATTAGAGAAGTGGAAAGTTGGTGAAGAAAGACTTCTATAAATTCTTATGGACTACACTTTATCACTAAAAAAAACTTAATAATCCAATGAAGTACCTCCCTTATGATCTTTTAAAAATTTTTAAAAAAAAATTACTATAAGATAACTATCAATTCTTGGACTAGCTTGGTACATATTTCTAAATTTCTTATTTGCTCGAGGACGAGTAAGATTCAAGTTGGGGGAGTGATAAACGCATAAATAATTATCATTAAACTATTAATTAATAATTTAACGTACCTATTATTATTTAATATTTTAATATTTTATATAATATTTTAGATAAAAATTATCAACTTAAAGAGCTCGATTTTAGGAATTTAACGACGTAAATGGCACTCAAATCGGATTTAAGATGAGCTGGAATTGATTTTATAAGGATTTAACACTGATTTCAAAGCAAAAACGGCAAATACATTGCCGACTTCATCATCTTATCAGCATTTTCTATTTCTTTCGCCGATTCTTCTCCATTCAAATTCTAACCGTTTCCTCATCAATTAAGGAATAGATTAGATTGGAAGTTATCAAATTGAGAGAATTAAATTCTTTTAGAAGGAATTTGAATTTTATGAGGATTTATCCATATTTTTTTTGTGGCTTCCGCGTCCTCTGTTTTGGCTGCGTCGTCTCTGTTTTGAAACAGGATTCCTCACCGCGTCAAGGCCGCGTCTGGACTTCTATAAATAGCACAAGGAGGGGATTGGAGGAGGGATTTGGGTCGTGTGCGGTGCCCGTCCGAGGCTTTGTTCCATTGATCGAAGATGGCTCTGTTCGTGGGTTTCGTGTGGAGTCCTCTGTTCCAGGCGCTGCATCCGTGGCTTGACATCTATGAAGGAAGAAAGGCAGCACCCGGTTCAGCCTGTCTAAGAACCGTTCATCCCATATTTGGTTGGTGTAGGAAGAATTTGTTGCTCTCTTATTGCTATTAGAAATTAAAACTCTTTTATTTTAGATTTTAATATGCACTCTTGGATGTTATTGAAATAAAGTTTTATGCATATTTAATTATTATTAAATTTTATTTAAGTGTAAATAATTTAGACTGATTTATTCTTAAAAGGGACGGACCGTGATCCATGGGTACGAGCCGTACTCTAATAAGATAAACCATATCTTATTATTTTGCACTGCTAATTATCTACTTAGTTATCTATTTAGTTAAATTTATAAATTTATTTCAAGATAATCGCTTAAGTCCCTGGGGAATCGATCCCTTACTCTCGCTATTCTAATAGTGAAATTAAGGTATTTTAATCGTTGCGCTACGACACGCATCACAGGTTTTGTTGATGCTGACTATGAAGGTGATTTGGATACCGGGAGGTCGACGACAGGGTATGTCTTTATGTTGTGTTGGCCCAGATGGCAACCCAAGAGGGGGGTGAATTTGGTTCTAAAAATTTTAACCTTTTTAAAACTATTGACTTTGAAATAATTAAGTGCAGAATAGATTTCAATCACAAATGAAGAGATAGAGAGAGAGACAATTAAAGCACGGCAAACACAATGATTTTATAGTGGTTCGGTGTATCCAACACCTATGTCCACTCCCAAGTTTCACTTGGGTCCATACTATAATCAACTAGATTACAGCCGAGTTATTTTACAAGATCACAACTCAAAACTTGTTGTTTTTCGGGTGCACAACGAACCTAGCTGGTTTTTCGGGCTCACCAGCACAAAACCCAAACTCAAGCTAATCTTGCTTGCCCGAGGTATACTACCTCCACTAATTCAATTCCCCTGATTGAACTAGCAAAAACAAGAAAGAATAATGTTTACAATAATACACAGCTCCTTAAATGAGCAAATATTCAAAGTAAATAAACAAGTTTAGAAAAGCTGATTTGAAGATGATTGGCTTTGAGCTTTTCTTCTTTTCTTCTTTTCCTCTTCTCTTTAGAGATGTTGAATCAAGCCTCAGCTTTGATTCTTCACAGATGATGCAGATGAGAAGTTGGGAAATCACACCAAAACAGAGCTTTTTCTTCTTTTGGAAAATCCTCCGATTTTTCAAGTTGAACGCCTTGGATTTCTCTTTGAGCTTTTTGGAGTGGAAGGATTTGAACTTGGATACTTTTCTCTTTGATTTCAGGCTCAAGACTTCTTGGATTTTTTATTTGTATTCACTCCGATTTTTTTCGTTATTTTTTCAAAACAGCTTTCTTCCCTTTTTATAGATTTCCTTTAATCCATTTTTGGTGAGAAAACTAGCCGTTGGAATGCACCTAAAAAGTTTTTCCAAACAAAATATATCTGTTAGAAGTTAGGTGGAAAGAAAATATTACCGTTTGAGCTGATCTGGCATTTTAAAAATCCATTTCTGACAGGTTGGAGTCGGCTCCAACTTTTCAGGTGTCGGCTCCAAGTCGTGTATCCAAAAGTAGAAAGTTCTGAGTTCGTCGAGGAGTCGGCTCCGAAAAAGTTAAGTGTCGGCTCGCCATGGTCAGGTGTCGGCTCTAAAAGATTGTAAGTGTCGGCTCCAAGGTAGTCAAAAATCATACGTTCTGTCCCCGTGTCGGAGTCGGCTCCAGACACTGTAAGTGTCGACTCTAAAACTCTGGGTGTCGGCTCCAAAACTCTGGGTGTCGACTCCGGACCGTATCAAAAAATCAGAAAGATATTTGATTGGCCATGGGGTCAGCTCCAGGTTTCCTAGGTGTCGACTCCAGGTTCTGAATTTTGAAACTTACCTTTGGCACTTGATTAAAAATACGTTTCTAAATGCCTTTTGATTAAACAAATTTTTTAAGCCCTGAAACACTTGTTAAATTCATCAGTAACACAATAAATATACTCAATTCCTTTATTAATCATCAAAATCAATAATTGGGTCAACAATCTCCCCTTTTTGATGATTATAAAAACATTGAGTATATGCATAGGATTCTTAAATCAAAATTTTCAAATATATGATCCTTATAGGTAAGCTCCCCCTGAATAAGGTAGCTCCCCCTATGAAGTTCAATTTGACAATTGTTCTTCCTTTTGCTTTACATGTTTGATACTTGCAATTTAGTTATATCAATTTTTACTTAAGCTTATGCATATCCAAAATAACTTGATATCAATCAAATACCAATCAATGCTTAACTAATAATCAATGCATATACGACATAATTTTCTCCCCCTTTTTTATAATCAACAAAAAGACTAAGAGAAGTTAAGTAAATGTTAAAATTGATAGCTCAAAAGATAATTTCATTGCATTAAAAGTCAAGTGTTACAAAATGAAACTGCACTTTGTCATCTATCAAACTATACATCAAACAACAATTTTACATTAAGATTTCAAAATGAAACATCAAACAACAACTTTTACTTCATTACAATAAAATTATAGATTGGTTCTAATAATCCTTTGCAAATGATCTAAAATCTTTCCCATTCCATCACTCTGAGTTGCTACAAATTCTTTCAATCTTCTATCAACAAAAGAGCAAGCAGTCATGATTTTATCTTGAAGTTCGGCGTTGCATCTTGAGTAGGTTTCAGAATCTCCACAGATATCCTTGAGTTCTTCAAATATGTGCTTGAGATTGTTACTTAAGGATTCTGTAGATGAACCAAGAGTGGACTCGATTTTACTGATGCGATCATCCAATGAGTAGAGTCTCTCTTAAGTTCATAAAATGATAATCAAACTCAGTCTTCAATTCATCTTTCTAAGCAGCAAGTCAACCTTTAAGTTGCTCCAATTAAAAGTCTAAAATCCGACTGATGAAGTAGATGGCTGATCAGAAACTTGAGCAGAGGCAGGAGCAGGGACAGGAATAGGAACTGGACTGCTAGGCTATGGAGAGGGAACCCTCACAGACGGACCAGCCTCAAAAGGTGCAGAAGGTCTAAGCTCAGGGGCTCTCTCATCCAATTGCCTTTCCTTTCCCAATGCCCATTGACTTTACAAATCCCATCCGATGCAAGGTGGCCAAACTGTAGTAATCGGTGTGCCTGAGGTTCTTGGAAGGTTCATTGTCCAAAATCACAACTCCTTGGCTCCTGAAAACTATAGTTAGAACCATGCCATAGGGTAGGGACGATCTCCTTTTTCCTCCAGCTTTGGCCATATAAAAATCATCATTGCAGCTAGGTTTATGGGTTGACCAGTCAATACACTATCCATCACAACTATGTCTCGCTCCGAGACATACTCAAATCGACCGGTCTTAGGAAATAAGATCCTACTGCAAATATTATGAAGCAATCTTAATTCCAAGGGCAATTGGTTAGCCCTAACCTCTTCAAATTCTGTTACCTCTCTCCCTAACATCCTTGACAAAGCGTCTGACCTCTCACTATGAACATCTGCTGCTAATCCAGTGATGGGAATGCTCAAAAGGTTTCCTAGTTTTTAAATGTGAGATGGACTCTTTTACCTCTGACAGAACTTATGATTCCACCATCTCCTCTTGATAGATTGAAGTAGAATTCTTTGACAAGGGCAGGATAGGTGGGAACATCTAATGAGCACAATTTATCCCAGCCTAACTCTTTAATTTGATTCCCAATAGAAAAGCCCTCAGATTCAAAAAATTCAAAATCGACTTTCCTACCCATTGTTATCACTCTCCCAGCTAATGTGTCTACCTGAGGGGAAGAAGGATTAGGATTGTCCAATTGGGTTGAAGATTCCTCGCTCAGAGATGGCTCGCGGATGGGTCACCTCGCTGATCATTTCCCAGTCGTTACAGGCGCTCCAATCATAGATCCTCTCCTCTTAGGTGCCGTTAAGATCCTTGGGAAGGTTCGAAATGAGTGGACTCCACATCGCTAACACAGTCAGCACTTGAACAGGAGTCGGCTCCACTTATCCGGGTGTCGGCTCCAAGGTCAGGGACCGAGAGTGACACAGACAAGGTGTCGACTCCTCAAACTGAGGTGTCGACTCCACTGACAGTTTCAGAGAAAAATAACTGAGATTCAAACATCTGAAACTTGTCAAAATAGGTTCAATAAAATTTTAAAAAAAATCTTTGGAATATGAAGAAAAAAATTGCTCAGAAGACTAGATAATTTGTCCTTAAAATTATGAAAGGAATATTAAGAAATTAATAGAATCTAGATAGTCATTCCTTAGAGTTTCAAAATCATTCCAAAGGGTCACAAATCCCTAATTCACCTCTAAGATAGCAAAATCTCTCTTCACTCAAGGGTTTTGTAAATATATCAGCTAATTGTTCTTCAGTATTAACATAATCAAGACAAATTTCATTATTAGCTACATGTTCTCTTATAAAGTGATATCTAATTTCAATGTGTTTTGTTCTTGAATGTTGAATTGGATTTTTAGTTAAATTAATTGCACTTGTGTTATCACATCTAATAGGAGTTTTATCAAGTGATATGCCATAATCTTCAAGTTGTCTCTTAATCCAAAGGATTTGAGCACAGCAACTTCCAGCTGCAACATATTCTGCTTCAGCAGTTGATAATGCAACCGAATTTTGCTTTTTGCTAAACCAAGAGATTAAGTTACTTCCTAAAATTGACATGCACCACTTGTGCTTTTTCTATCTAGTTTACATCCAGCATAGTCAGAATCAGAATATGCAATCAAGTTTAGTGTTGAGTCTCTAGAATACCATAAACCTACATTTTTAGTTCCACTTAAATATCTTAAGATTCTCTTTGCAGCAATTAAGTGAGATTCTTTAGGTTCAGATTGAAATCTAGCACATAAACAAACAGCAAACATGGTATATGGTCTACTAGCTGTTAAGTAAAGAAGAGATCCGATCATACCTCTATAATATTTTTGATCTACTTTCTTACCATCTTCATCTTTGTCCAATTTGCATGAAGGACTCATAGGTGTTCCAAGGGGTTTAATTGACTCCATTCCAAACTTCTTGAGAAGTTCTTTGTGTATTTTGCTTGATTGATGAAGATCCCCTCTTTGCTTTGCTTGATTTGAAGTCCTAGGAAGAAATTGAGTTCTCCCATCATGCTCATTTCGAATTCACCCTGCATTAACTTAGCAAATTCTTGACACAAAAGATTGTTAGTAGCACCGAATACAATATCATCAACATATATTTGTACTACCAATAAATCCTTGTCTTTTCTTTTCAAAAATAGAGTTTTATCAACATTTCCTCTTGTAAAATCATTTTCAATTAGAAATTTACTTAATCTTTCATACCAAGCTCTAGGTGCTTGTTTTAAACCATATAGTGCTTTGTGCAATTTCAAACATGATTTGAAAATTCATGATCTTCAAAACCAGGTGGTTGTTCAACAAAGACTTCCTCATTTATAAATCCATTTAAAAATACACTTTTAACATCCATTTGAAATAAATTGATATGCATATGACATGCAAATGTGAGTAATAATCTAATTGCTTCTAATCTAGCTACAGGTGCAAAAGTTTCATCAAAATCAATTCTTCTTCTTGATTATATCCTTTTGCGACTAATCTAGCTTTGTTTCTAATTACTATGCCATTTTCATCTAATTTATTTCTAAATACCATTTTGATCCTATAACAGAATGATCTTTAGGTCTATCTACTAGTGTCCAGACATTATTTCTAGTAAATTGATTTAATTTCTCTTGCATAGCTAGCATCCAATAATTATCTTTTTCAGCCTCTTCAATAGTTTTAGGTTCAATTTGAGATACAAATGTAAGATTATTGATGTTTCTCATTGATGATCTAGTTCTTACTCCTTGAGATGGATCACCTATAATTAATTCTTTGGATGACCATAGGCATATCTCCAATCTCTAGGAAGATCTACATCATTATGATTTGCATCAACAACATCAACACTAGGAGAATCATCATCTTTAGCTTCTTGTTCATGATTTGAAGATACATCTATATTCAATTTTTCAATGTCTCTTTCGAATATGTTTGTATCTTCCTCATCATCAATTTTTTCTGAACTCGATGCTAAAGATTCATCAAAAATTACATGAATAGATTCTTCTACAATTAAGTTTCTCTTGTTAAACACTCTATAGGTTTTACTAGATGTTGAATATCCTAAGAAAATGCCTTCATCAGATTTTGCATCAAATTTTCCTAGATTATCTTTACCATTATTATGAATGAAACATTTGCAACCAAATGCATGAAAGTAACTTATGTTTGGTTTTCTATTTTTCCATAGTTTATAAGGAGTTTTCTTAATGATTGGCCTGATTAAAGCTCTATTAAGAATGTAACATGCCGTGTTTATAGCTTCCGCCCAAAAGTATTTGGTAGGTTAATTTCGCATAGCATGGTACGGGCCATGTCTTCTAAAGTTCTATTTTTTCTTTCTACAACACCATTTTGTTGTGGTGTTCTAGGTGCTGAAAAATTATGATGAATGCCATTTTCAATGCAAAAGTTTTCAAATAAATGATTTTTAAATTTAGTGCCATGATCACTTCTAAGAGACACTATGGTGTTGTTTTCTCATTTGTGATATTCTTAAAGAATTTCAAAAATAATGGAAAGGTCTCATCTTTATGAACTAAAAACAATACCAAGTGTATCTAGAATAATCATCTACAATCACAAGACCATATTTCTTTCCTCCTAGACTAGTGGTTCTAGTAGGTCCAAAAAGATCCATGTGAAGTAGTTCAAGTGGCCTAGAAGTGGAAACAATATATTTAGTTTTGAAAGAGTTTCTAGTTTGTTTTCTAAATTGACATGCATCGCAAATTTTGCCATTTTCAAAATCTAGTTGTGGAAGACCTTTTACTAAATCCATTTTAATTAATTTTGAAATTAGGTGTGTGCTTGCATGACCTAATCTACGATCCCATAACCAACCAATCTCATTCATATTAGCATTATTAGCAACTAAGCAATGATTACTAGTAGACAAATTGTCTAAATCAATCAAGTATACATTGCCATTTCTATTTCCAGTAAAAACAATGCTATCGTCAATGGGATTAGAAACAGTGCAGATAGATGCTTCAAATCATACTTTAAAACCTTTATCACATAATTGACTAATACTAATTAAATTATGTTTTAAACCATTGACATATAAGACATTTTCAATATATGTGGAGGGAGTTATTTGAATATTACCAAACCCCATGATTTGGCTTTTGCCATTGTCACCAAACGTAACAACTCCTCCTCTTTTGCTTTCAAGGGTGATGAATTGATCCTTGTCACCAGTCATGTGTCTTGAGCAGCCACTATCGGATACTATTTTTGCTTTGAATTTTTGGCCGCAAGACACTCCTGCAAAAATGATCAAGTCTTATATTTAGGTACCCAAGCCTTCTTGGGTCCTTCATGGTTAGTAGCATAAAAGATTGTTCCTTTGGGAACCCATATTTTCTTTCCTTTACTACTTAAATTTTTGTTACTGTTTCTTGCATTACATTCATAGGATTTGTGGCCTTTCTTGTTACAGTAATGACATGTAACATCATTTTTATTTTGTTCTCTTCTAAAAAAGTTTTTGACAAACTTTTGTTTTATGTTAGGCCTATATCCTAATCCAGCCTTATCAAATATAGCTCTTTGATTACTCAATAATAAATTAAGTTTTTCAGAACTATATGTGAATTTATCAATATTCTTATATTTATCAACTTCCTTCTTTAGCCTATCATTTTTATTGGAAATTGATTCTCTCTCTTTTGTCAAATTATCATTTTTAGATTTCAGCATCTCAATCTCATGAGTAAACTTATCTTTTTCTTTAATGAGAGTTGAGTTATCATTTTTAAAAACTTGTATTTCTTTTTCAAAGCTTTAAAATCATCAACTAGTTCATTAAAAGCTTCAAACAATTCATCAAACGCAAAATCATCACAAGGGTTTTTAGAACTTACCTCGTGGTCGTCGTTCGCCATAAAACAAATGTTTGCAACTTCTTTTTGATCTTCCTCTGAAGAGGATTCATCGCTATCACTCCAGGTTGCAACATAGGCTTTCTTCTTCTTCTTGTAGGCTTTCTTTAGTTGAGGACAATCATATCTAAAGTGCCCCGGTTTCTTACACTCATAGCAAATTAGGGGGTCTTTCTCTTTATCTTTGTCCTTCTCCTTTTCTTTTTCTTTTTCTCCTTCCATCTTAATTCCAGATTTTCTTTTATGAAAGGGTTTCCTTCTTCTCATGAATTTTTGAACTTTCTAGCAAGAAGAGTTGTCTCATCATCATCTTCATCATTATCACTGCAGCTCTCCTCACTTTCTGCAGCCTTAAGAGCTATAGTCATCTTTTTTTTAACTTCTTCCTCTATGTGCTGCTTCATGGTTAACTCATGAGTCATTAGTGATCCAAGTAGCTCCTCCAAAGGTAAAGTGTTGAGGTCCTTGGCTTCTTGGATGGCAGTCACCTTCGCTTCCCACGATCTTGGAAGTGACCTATGAATTTTGCGAACAAGTTCAGAATTAGTATAAGTCTTACCAAGACTTTTCAGACCATTTACAATATCAGTGAATCTAGTATACATGCATGCTATACTTTCAGTTTGTTCCATGCTAAATAATTCATACTTATGAACAAGAATATTTATCTTAGATTCTTTAACTTGATTTGTACCCTCATGGGTAACCTCTAATCTATCCCATATTTCTTTTGTGGAATTACATGTAGAGATACGATTAAATTCGTTAGCATCTAATGAACAATATAAAACATTCATGGCCTTAGCATTAAGCTGAGCCATTTTCCTATCATTCTCATTTCAATCCCTTTCGGGCTTAGGAACAATAGAACCATCAATTACGTGTATGGGTGTGCTAGGTCCATTAATTATGACACTCCATAATTCATAATCTGAAGCTTGAATGAATATTCTCATTCTTGCTTTCCAATATGAATAGTTGGAACCATTAAATAAAGGAGGTCTATTGTAGAATAACCTTCAGCAAATGAAGATCCAGCTTGAGCTGCCATTTGGATCTTTAGCTCTTGATCGTTGGATCAAATTCAAATGAGCACTTGCTCTGATACCAATTGTTGGCCCAGATAGCAACCCAAGAGGGGGGGTGAATTGTGTTCTAAAAATTTTAACCATTTTAAAACTATTGACTTTGAAATAATTAAGTGCAGAATAGATTTCAATCACAAATGAAGAGATAGAGAGAGACAATTAAAACATGACAAACACAATGATTTTATAGTGGTTCGGTGTATCCAACACCTACGTCCACTCCCAAGTTTCACTTGGGTCCACACTATAATCAACTAGATTACAGCCGAGTTGTTTTATAAGATCACAACTCAAAACTTATTGTTTTCTGGGTGCACAATGAACCCAGCTGGTTTTTCGGGCTCACCAACACAAAACCCAAACTCAAGCTAATCTAGCTTGCCCTGAGGTATACTACCTCCACTAATTCAATCCCCCTGATTGAACTAGCAAAAAAAAGAAAGAATAATGTTTACAATAACACACAGTTCCTTAAATGAGCAAATATTCAAAGTAAATAAACAAGTTTAGAAAAGCCTGATTTGAAGATGATTGGCTTTGAGCTTTTCTTCCTTTCCTCTTCTCTTTTGAGATGTTGAATCAAGCCTCAGCTTTGATTCTTCACAGATGATGCAGATAAGAAGTTGGGAAATCACACCAAAATAGAGTTTTTTCTTCTTTTGGGAAATCCTTCGATTTTTCAAGTTGAACGCCTTGGATTTCTCTTTGAGCTTTTTGGAGTGAAAGGATTTGAACTTGGATACTTTTCTCTTTGATTTCAGGCTCAAGACTTCTCGGATTTTTGATTTGTATTCACTCCGATTTTTTTTGTTATTTTTTCAAAACAGCTTTCTCCCCTTTTTATATATTTCCTTTAATTCATTTTTGGTGAGAAAACTAGCCGTTGGAATGTACCTGGAAAGTTTTTCCAAACAAAATATATCCGTTAGAAGTTAGGTGGAAAGAAAATATTACCGTTTGAGCTGATCTGGCATTTTAATAATCCGTTTCTGATAGGTTGGAGTCGGCTCCAACTTTTTAGGTGTCGGCTCCAAGTCGTGTATCCAAAAATAGAAAGTTCTAAGTTCATCGAGGTGTCGACTCTGAAAAGTTAAGTGTCGGCTCGCCATGGTCAGGTATCGGCTCCAAAAGACTGTAAGTGTCGGCTCCAAGGTAGTCAAAAATCATACGTTCTGTCCCCGTGTCGGAGTCGGCTCCAGACACTGTAAGTGTCGACTCTGAAACTTTGGGTGTCGGCTCCGAAACTCTGGGCGTCAGCTCCGAACCGTATCAAAAAATCAGAAAGATATTTGATTGGCCATGGGGTCGGCTCTAGGTTTCCTAGGTGTCGACTCCAGGTTCTAAATTTTGAAACTTACCTTTGGCACTTGATTCAAAATATGTTTCTAAATGCCTTTTGATTAAACAAATATTTTTAAGCCCGGAAACACTTGTTAAATTCATCAGTAACACAATAAATATACTCAATTCCTTTATTAATCATCAAAATCAATAATTGGGTCAACATGTTGAATGGTGGTTCAATATTATGGAGGTCAAGCCTGCAGCCAGTGACGGCTTTGTCTACTACAGAGTCAAGTATGTTGGTATTTCAAAGGCTAAAAAGGAGGCTATGTGGCTGAAAGGTCTTGCACTAGAGATGGGGATAGCATAAGGGATGATCAGAATTTTTTTGATAGCCAGAGTGCTTTATGTTTGATCCAGAACTCGATCTATCATGCTAGGACCAAATATATTAACATCAGATAACACAGGATCAAGGAGCTTATGAAGGATGGTGAGTTGGAGCTTGTGAAAGTGTTTACCAAAGATAATGCAGTGGATGCACTCACTAAGGTACTTTTTCGAGATAGTTTCTTAAGATGTGGAGCACTAATGGGATTGATAGACCAGGTGGAGATTACTGTAACTTTGATGCACCAAGATGGAGATTGTAAGCTCAGGTGTGGCACATCCAAAGTCCAGGTAAGTCATACAGGTTGAAGAGCTTAGGCTACCTAAGTTCTCAGGTTCCTAAGTCATTTGTGTCGGCTTATGACTCAAGAATAGAGAGCATGTGAGTCAGTGGTGTACATGGGCTCGGGTTTGAGTGCTTTCTTATATGTCTTAGAAGGGATTTTTTTGAGAGAATGTTTAACAACCTAATTGTAGGTTATGGGACTAGGTCCATGAGGATTGGGCTCAGGTTTTCTGTATTGGCTTTCATATTTTAGGTAGTTTGTTAGGGAGTTGGTTACGGGCTAGTGCAAAGAAGTTTTATCATCCAAACAGATGATTATTTAAGCCTCTCTCTAAATGTAACGGATAGACTCAAGAAAGAAAGGCATTCTCTTTTTCTTTGATATCCATCTAGTCTTCTTCTTCTCCATCTTCCCTCACGCGCTTGATCTCGGCGGAAGCTACACAACAGAACAGTGGCTGGTTAGTTCTCCGATCCAGCAATATTGTAGATATGGAAGCACCATGAGAAAAGACCACCCACACTCCTACAAAACGGGCATGAAATGACTCTTGAATGCTATCTGGTGGAATAGATCTTCAGTACTAAGCGAACAGCCATAGAATGCGACTAACCAAAGGAAACGGACAACCAGCATTATCCATGTGATGCTTAAGTTTTGACTCATTCAGTCTCTTGACTTCCTTTTTCAAGAGCATCATGTGAAGTCTGGTTGCCAGAGGAGGCATGTACTTCATTCGCTTCCTCCTAAAATATAGACATAATTTGACATCAATGAATTAGATCTGCATGGTATTCAGGTTCATAAAACAACCATAATCCTAACATTAGAATAACCTTTTGTTTCACATGTTCGATCCAAACATAAAACCAACCAAAAATGGATATCAAAAGAAAGAAACAGATAGTTATATCTAGTAAGCCAGACTAGACATCTACATCAATACATCTCTCTAAACTTGGCAATGAATCAAAGAAAATGCAAAAAATACGATTCTAACATAACGGATTAGACATGATAAAGTAGCTAATTTACCCCATCTCCAACATATATTAAGATGGCTGTATGTTCGCATGCATAAACTCAGCAGCCACAAATTCAACTTCAACCTCGGGTAGGTTACCGGGTTGGCCATACCCATTAAGTGTATCAATTTCATCAATACACTAGTCACTTGTAAAGACTCTTCTAGACTAGAATTCTATGCCACTATTTATTCTTTCTTTTCTACTTTGATGGAAGAGGATGCCTTTTTGGTTTATATACAAAGACAAAAATTTCATTTATCTCCACTACGGATATTCTTCTATGCACCTCATCATACATTCAAACATCTGTCACAGTTAGTCTAGATTATATTTCCATCCAGGCAAAAGTTGTAGGGGAAAAATATTCGCTTACAAAGGAATACCTTTTGTACATTTTCATGAAGACTTCTTTCATTTGTCATTACTAAACAGCATTACCATTGAGTCCACCATTGTTGCTCATAGATAGGTCTGCATCTATTTGATCTTTCTTAGGCTCCTATTTAGAATAAAAATTTAGCAGTCATTTTAATATCCAAACGATCATGAACAGTCAGATTATAATCAATCAACTGCAACCTAGATAAATCGGCTTCTACCTGTTCATTTTTGTCCTCTAATGATTTAACTTCTGAATTTTGTTCCTCAGTTATCACACAAGAACGCTCAGCTACGTCTTCTTCCCTCTCCTTCTCTTCTTCCCTTTGTTTTCTTCCCCTTGCCTCCCACTCCTTAATTTGTTTGAACCTATATATAACAGTTTATGAATACAAACAACTCAAAAATCAACAGAGCTTTCTAAATGATTTTTATAAGGATATAAAAATATTATCCTTTCACCACGTGGCAATCCCCCTGGATTTGCTTTTTCTCCTTGACTGGATTTTGCCTTTTTAGTTTCAACATCAAGCATAGACTTCTGGATATTAGATACAGAATTCAGAATGTTGGATGACTCGTCCCTAGTTGCTCTGTCAATATATTCTTTAACATGATTTTTTGCACCCCCAAGCTTTTGAAGCCATATCTGTTGTGCTGTGCTAAGAATGTTGTTTGTAAACCTAGACAAAAACAACAAATAATTGATTTGTCACAACATCATTTGAAGTGAAAAAATTCAAAAGATTTTAATGACACTAATATTTTAACAGAACGACAAGCAAAATTTTATCAACAAGATAAATTGCATTGCCTAAGATATGGAACTATTTATGATAAAGAACAAAATATCTAAACCTAATCAAGTGTAATAACATAATTATTCAAAAATGAGAAAGAAAGCTCCATGAAAGTCTCGTCCACAAACTTAGAAGGATACAAAGTAACCACCGGATAATAGGGCATCTCCCACGAAATATCAATCTTGATGTTTCCAAAAAGAACACCAACTTCAGGGGCAGCAATTTTGTTACCATACTCTTTGGAATGGTTAGAATCATTTAAAAGTTGGAAGTAAAGCTTATGGTTTAAATCCCAGAGCAATCCCAGTATTGCCCAACCACACTGTTTAACCATAGTCACTCACATTTTGGACAGTAAGGTTGTGTTTGATAGAACAAATATTATTCATGAATAAGTGTACGGGATAGAGTTTATTCCCTGACTATCCCTAGTGATATCCCTTGGCTATCATATTGATCATATCGAATGCAAAAAGGTAAATTCATAGGATAACTTTTTTTTACTCTTATTTGGAGGGATAACCAGCTATTCCTATATTTTTTAGGGAATAAATTGAGGGGATAACCCATGGTTAACCATGGTTAACGATGGATTATCCCTTTGGTTAACTTTATTCCTAGCTATCCATTATAGTTATGGCTTTTGGGAATAAAAGGGGATATCCAGGGGATATCCCCTCTTATACCCTATTTCAAATGCTACCTAAGAGATGATTGTTAAGATCTGAAAGAATTTGAAACATATGTCCAACATGAAAGGCAAAGGTAAAAACATGATTAAAGAAACAACAGAAACAATGGGCAAAATCATTTGTACGACATAAACAAACCAAAACAAGATCGTAAGTTCAAAATTTCCTATAATGTTGTACATATTATGCAAGGATTTCACATAATAAGCCTTACTGGCTAGACTTCATGGCACAATTTTCTCTAAAAAACTTAATAATGTCAATTTTCAATTGAATAAACATCTTTTGTCCCCATGGTAGCAACCAAATTCAGTTGTCCTCATTCATTGATGAAACACAAATGCACAAATAGGTTTGTTAGGATTTTCTACCAGATGAACAGAATGAACACAAAATCTCATCTAAGACTCATAAGCAAAACATGAGCCATTTTTCTCTTTTGAAGGAACTCTTAGGGCACATTTTGTTAGGAGTCATGTTCTCACAGGTATGCTTTACAAAATATATTAAAAGAAAGCATGGTGATCATTTTAATACTGCATTTGGAATTTGTTCCCAGGTTTGTCTAGTCATTCTAAAATAATTGTTACGTCTGTTTGATCCATTAGCAACACCTCCTATTCTTTATGGATGTTAACAATTTCTGTGGTTTAACATTTTTTTTCCTACTTGAAAGCATCTTCACACTCTCTAATTTAAAAGTACTGAGATCTCCTCTCAGATTTCTTACTGAATTTTCTTGGAATATGATACCAAGAGTGAGGACAATTGTTACAATTCCTCTGTTGAATATAACCATCTCTAGGCATGTCAAGTTTTTCAGAGATTAACCCACATTTATGGTTTACCTATCATGCTCAACATCTCTCCTTTATGGATCTTACAAAGTCTTCTAGCATATGAGTTCTAATTGATGTCGTTTCAAATATTAATTATATATCCCTTGTCCACCATTTTAGGCAATCGCACATTACCAAAACTACTATAATTCTACTTGAGCATCATAAGCTATCAACACTTAATATTAAAGAACTTTTGCTAATATATATTAGAGTGGAGAGAAAGAATATTTGATTCCAAATATAATAAGAATCTTTGCTGCTTCCATACTATCAATTATTATTTACAATGTTTAAATCGGTAGAAAATAAAAAACTATATTCTTCTTGAGGTTTCTTGTATATAAATCAAATAATATAAAAAAAATAAGCTTCTAATGTTATAATATTATGCTCTTTTGGTTGCATAATGTTTAAACATTCAAATCAAATAAATTTTGATTTGTACATATTATAGTATATACTTTCCTTCTAAATCATTTAAAATTAATAATAACAAGTAAAATTACTTCATACTGACACAAAGTAAGGGAGCATTTAAATTTTTGTGACCATTGGAAACCCAACGTTAAGTGAGTCCATTCCTTAATTAAAAGAGTTTTCATAATTTGAAAAAATATTAAATTATTTGATTACTCATCCAAACGGTCGAATAGTGAATTTAATTTATATTACGCTCCAACGATTCAAAAAAACACATTATAAATAGTGGCTATATATTGTTAACCAGAGTATCTCCATGTTTTAATAACAAATAGAATTACTTCACACTGAGATAAGAAGGAAGGATTTAAATTTTTATGATCGTTGGAAATCTGATGATAAATGACCATTCCATAAATTCAAAAATTTTATAGAATCCAAAAGATATTACATTGTTCTACTGTGCATCTAAATGGTCGAATAATGAATGTAATTTATGTTAGGCTCCAACGGTTCAAAAAAAAATCTCTATATATAGTGGATATGCAATGTTAAAGCAAAGCATCTTGAAGTATCAATCTCCATCTTATAATCCTATTCAATTTGCTGCCAAGGTGAGTATTTTTCTCACTAGGTGCATGAAGTCCTCATTTTGGGTGTCTATTAATCCTATTATCTTCTCATTTCTTATTGTATCCTTTTTCTATGAAGAAATGCACATCTTCCTTTTATTTATAAATTCTTTCATCTTGTCTCCTTGATTGTTAGATAATATACCCAACCATCCATAAGTTGCATCTATCCATATATCTAGAAATTTCTGGCTAAAACATGGTTTATGATTGTTTTTAAGGTGTTATACTTTTTGAACAAAAGAATCAGCTATTTGGTTCGATCTTTCATGTGTATGTTCTAATTTATGAACCCCAGATACTGTATAAAATTCTATTTTGAAATTCTAATATAGTTGATTGACTATTTTTAAAGAATATTGTGCTTCTTTGGTTTTATAGGTTAAAAACATTCAAATCAATTGAGTTTTAGTTTGTACATATTTGTAGTAAATGTTTTCGTTTTAGACCATTTCAGTTCATAATAACAAGTAGAATTGACTCACACCAAGACAAATAATGAAGCATTTAAATTTTTATGGCCATTGAAAACCCAACGATAAGTATCTGTTTTATCGATTAAAGAGTTTTTATAATTTGAAAGATATTAAATTATTCTACTACTCATCCTAATGGATAAACAGTGAATATAATCTATGCTAGGCTCCAATGATTTAAAAAAAATCTATATATAGCAGCTATACATTGCTAAAGCTGGATATCTTGAAGTATTAATCTTTATCTCGAAATGTTTGTTCAGCTTGTTATTAAGGTAAGTTGGCTTTTTTTTTTAATTTACTGCATGAAATTTTCATTTTGGGTAAAGCTTGTTGATTCTATTTCATCTTATCATTTTCTACCATAACTTCTCTTTTTTATATTAAAAATTATTGTTATTTATTTATTTTTTCTCATTGTTAACTAAATGTTGCATGGCTATATTGTACCTAATGATCCAAGAGTTGCATCTACACATGTCTTGTGATCTATGTTGTAATTTATGAGCTTCATATCTTAGAGAAAAAAAATAATTTATAATTCTTTTTACTTGATTATACAATTTCTTTCGATCAGAAACATCCATCCACATTCCACCTTGTCAAGTTTATTTAGCAGTTGATTTTATGCTTGCTTTCAGTCATAAACTTCCACCCACATTCTGCTTTCTTAGTATGTTATCACCGCTCTTTCTTGTAATAAATAAATATAAGTAGAGTGTCACCACCTAAAAAAACCATGCATACATCCTGCTAACAATAAGGAGTTTTCCTTGCAAGAAACAAAAGCATGTAGCATCGTCGCTGATCTTTTTTTTTGTGTTATAGAATAAGAAAAATTCTCTTTTTTTAAGATGGCGAGGATAAAGCACACTCCCAGGAAGCCACCGGGGTATGGTCTCATCCCAAGAACTTATCCGCCCACCAGAATGGAAGTCCGAGACGACAGTGGGTCCCAGAAGCGGACAAACAAAGAGGAGGCAAGACCAACATCCTCCCAAGGCCAACAGCATCCTCTGACAATGAACGATGCGGAGAAAGAGAACACCGGCCCTGACGAGAAGGGCAAGATGCCTGCAGTGGAGAGCCACACCAATGATGAGGTCCAACAGGAAATAGTAGCAGAAGAAGAACAAAAGCAGGAAGGAGATGGCGATACCCATCGGAAGCTGATAAAAGAGCTGAAAGCTTTCCGAGAGCTTGGGCTCATGACGAGAAAAATCCGAGTGAGGAGGAGGAGGAGGAGGAGGAAGCTTCCAGCGAAGACCCATGCTATGGCGAGGAGGTGAAGAAGAAGTATCCTTTTTTCTTCTACTTCATCCCCCAGAATCCTCACTACCAAGGCTTGCTGCTTGACGGATTTGGAGAAGTGATAAAAAAGACGGTGTAACAAGCCTTATGGTACTTCATCCCCCAGAATCCTTCTCAAGTCGCAGTGATATGGAAGAGATGAAACAGCAAGCCATGGATCTGGAGAAGCTAGGCTTCGATTTTCGACATGTGAATGCCCGGTGGTAGAAACTGACCAAGTTCCACTAATTTCTTAACACCGCCATTCTTAATTTTAAAGATGTGACATCAGTTTCATAAAAACATTGTTAAACGGCAAGAGGCCACAATCATCACATTTCACAAAGTATTCCGGGAAGCCAAAATATGAAAGAACCACATCATAAACAATGTATTCCAAGGCAACTGCAAAACGAGTAAAATAAAAGCATCATCGACATAGGGTTCAATCATCACATTTCCTGAAGCATGCCGGTAGACCAAATACAAAATGATTTTATCATGGTTTATGTAAAGCTTTAAACTTGAAATTACAATACCCACAGATGCATGGGGAGTAGGATAAATTTTTTTTATATGACAGAATTTACAAGCATGGAGCCCCAACGAGGAACATGTAAGCTCAAATGTGGCACATCTAAAGTCTAGATAAGTCATACAGATTTGAGAGCTTAGCCTACCTAAGTTCTTATGTTTCTAAGTCATTTGGGTCGGCTTGTGACCAAGACTAGAGAGTATGTGAGTATAGGTGTACATGGGCTCGAATTTGAGTGCTTTCTCGTATGGCTTAAAAGGAAGTTTTTTGAGATAATATTTAATAACCTAATTGTAGGTTATGGGACTGGGTCCATGGGATTGGGCTCAGGTTTTTGGATTGGCTTCCATATTTTAGGAAGTTTGTTAGGGAGTTGGTTACGGGTGGTGCGAAGAAGTTTTATCATTCAAGATGGATGATTATTTAAGGTTCTCTCTGAATGTAACAGGATAGACTCAAGAAAGAAAGACATTCTCTTTTTCTTCGATATCCATCTAGTCTTTTTCTTTTTATCTTCCCTTATGCACCTGATCTCGATGGAAGCTGCACAACAAGTGGTATCAGAGTATCAAAGAAGCGCTTGGAAAGAGAAAAAAGATTTGTAAAGGAAGAAATCAGATCCCAGATTCATCTCCAAAAAAAAAAATAATAAGAAGGGCTGGTTGGGTGGAAAAGGATTTAAAAATCCAAGAAGAAGGGGCTGTGGTGGCTTCTTTGCCTTTGAGTTCCTGGTGACGTAAGGCCTCATGAAAAGCAAGCATCAACTCATGGAAAGCCTCTCACACGCGTGTAAATTGCAGCAGGAAAGAAAACTAAAAGGATTATAAAATAATCCTAAGAAATTCTTGAAGGGGCTGCAGGAGAGGATTTCAAACAGGATTTCGCCTTTAGCATTTTTCTTAATTCATTATGTGATTGCTATTTGTAGCCTGATCAACCATGAGTAGTGGAAGTAAAGTTGAGTTTGAAAAATTTAATGAAAAAGAAGTTTTTTCCATGTGGAAGGTGAGGGTTGAGGATTTACTAGTGCTGAATTTTCTTGTTGTTGCTTTGGAATCAAAGCCTAAGGAGATGTCAGATGGGAATTGGTTGTCTCTTAAGAAGAGGGCATCTGCAGTAATCAGAGGGTGTCTTGCTGATTCAGCTTTGTACAGTGTCCTAAATGAGAAGAAACCGAAGGGTCTTTGGGCCAAGTTGCATCCTTGTACATGGGCAAAAATATATGCAATAAACTTATGTTGAAGAAATAATTATATAGTCTTCGGATGCAGGAAGTGGGGATATTGTTCTTCATATTCAGAAGTATGATAGGGTATGCAATGATTTGATGACTCTCGGTGTTAAGATGAAGGAAGAAGATAAATCTCTTCTCTTGTTATGTTCATTACCTATGTCTTATGATCCTCTTGTTAATACACTACTTTATGGAAAAGAAACACTGCTTTATGAAGATATTATGTTTGTATTGAGATCCAATGAGCAACGAAAAAAGATGATGGGAAAAGGTGTACCTTAGGAGGTCCTCACGATGAGAGAGAGAATCGGCAGAGGCAAGGAGGTCAGCAAGCATAGGGACCGATCCAGGTCCAGTTAAAGAAAGGCAAAGGCAAGTTCAGATGTTACAAGTATAATGAGATTGAACACATAAAGAGGAATTGTCCTCTTTGGAAGAAACCTCAAGAAGAGAAGAAAGAGAAGGAATCTGTCAGTACTGTTGAAGATGTAGGGATCGAAAAGGACCTCTTGGTAGTTTCAGATGCATACAGAAGTACAACAGATAATTGGTTACTTGATTCAACCTGCTTACATCATTATGCATCGCATCGGTTGGTTTGCAGGTTATATAAAATCGATGTGGGGAATGTGACATTAGGGGATAATCATTCTTGCAGGATGGAAGAGTTGGCACAGTTAGGATCAGAATGTTTGATGGGGTTGTGAGAACCCTTACTCATGTGAAGCATGTTCCTGACTTGAAGAAGAACCTAGTATCCTTGGGGTACCTGGAGAGGAATGAATTTGATTTCAGTTGTCATTCCGGGAATGGTGTACTTAACATCATGAAAGGTGCCATAGTTGTGAAGAGGGAAAGAGGCTGAAAAATAATTTGTATCATCTGATTGGGTCTATGATGTATGGAGGGTCTAAGATAGCAGCAGCAGTGCACAATCAGCAGGATATATACTGCATGTGGCACTATCGTCTTGGTCACATGGGAGAGCGGGCATGAGGGTGCTAATAAAGGATAGAGGATTTTAGCTTTGGATGAGTGTGTTACAGAGGTCTGTGAGCCATGTTAGATGGGCAAGCAACACAAGAAAAATTTTCTACCAGTTCAGCACAGATTACAGGTCCCTTGGAGCTAGTACACAGTGATGTTTGGGGTCCAGCTCCAGTTTTGGGCAGGATTGGGGCCAGATATTTTATGACTCTGATTGATGATTTTTCAAGAAAAGTCTGGGTATATTTCTTGAAGAAATAGTCAAAGGTCTTCTCCAAATTTAAGCATGGCAGGCTGAGATGAAGGAGACAAGGAGATATGTAAAGGTGGTACGGTCTGATAACGGTGAAGAATTCATAAGTAAGGAGTTTTTAAATTTTGCACAGATGAAGGCATCAAAAGGCAATTTTAGTTGTTAGAACCAAAGTTGTCAATTTCGTTTCGATTTATATTTCATTTTAGCTTATGAAACAAAATATTTTGGTATCGGACCATTTTGGTGCTTTTTTCGGATATATATATATATATAATAAAAAATTTATTCATAATTTATATTCTTCATAAATAATAATAACAACATAAAAATAAAGAGTTTGAGTTTTTGAGAGATGCGACCATGCAATGAAAGAAGAGGGGTAGGATAACTAGGGTTTTTTTTTTTTTTTTATATATATATATATATATATATATATATATATAAATGGTCCTAAAAGGTTTAACAATTCATAAATTATGCTAAAATGGTAGAAACATGCCGAAACGGCCGAAACACGCCAAAAGCACCGAAATGGCTGAAAAATCTTTGAAACGAAATGTAAGGCTCATCTTTTCGGATAAGCCATCGAAACAAAACGTTTCGCCGAAACGACCGAAACGAAAAAAATTGACAACTTTTGTTAGAACTCCTCAACAAATGGAGTGGATGAGAGAATGAACCGAACTCTCATGGGAAAAGCTTAATATATGAGATTGCAAGTAGGATTACCTAAAATGTTTTGGGTGGACACAATTGACACAACAGCCTACTTGGTGAACAGGTCTCCTTATGTCAAGCTTGATGGAAGGTTATCAGAGGATGTATGGTTTGGTAGACGATGGAGTTCTGCCATATCAGAGTTTTTGTATATACAATATATGTACATGTGGATGCCAATCAGCAGACTAAGTTGGACACCAAAGCCCAAAAAATGATGTTCATTGGATATCGGCGAGGAGTCAAGGATACAAGGGATCTCTTGGAGCAGAAGGCCACAATCAGCAGGGATGTCGTTTTCGATGAGAGCTCAGTCCTCAAAAGTAGGAGGTGATAGAGGTTCAGTCGAGGCCCAGTCGGACGCGAGTGGGCAGCAGGAGGCTCAGCAGGGTGCAACTGAGCAACTAACCTCTTATGATATTTTACCTTTTGTAGGATCGTCAGAAGAACATGAGATTCAGGTGGAGCATACTCCAAATATGTCTTCACTTGCGGGGACCAGCCAGATGCATGATCACGGCAGAGATGAGCAGAGGAAGGAGTCACATCCTGAGATAGGCATCAGCATTGCACTGCATAGGCCAAAGAGGGTCATTCGGCAGCCAGAGCGATATATGTTTGGCGAGACCATATCATGTGCATTGGTGGCTGCCAGTGGAGGACCAATTACCTACCAGAAGGCAATGACAATTCAGGATAGAGATAAATGGGTCCAGACAATGGCGGAAGAAATGCAGTCCCTGCAGAAGAATCAGACTTGGAGGTTGATGTTACTACCAAGTGAAAGAAACCCATTGGTTGCAAATGGGTATTTCAGTGCAAAGGAACCATAGAGGAGGAGATTAGGTATAAGGCCAGGTTAGTGGCCAAAGGATTTTCTTAGAAAGAAGGCATTGACTACAATGAGGTGTTCTCATCAGTAGTGCAACACACATTTATCAGGATGTTGCTGAGCATTGTAGTAGTGCAGAATTTAGAACTGGAGCAGATGGATGTCAGGACGGCCTTCCTTCATGAGGATTTGAAGGAGAAGATTTATATGGAGCAGCCAAAGGGGTTCATAGAACCGGAGTCAGAAAGAAAGATATGTCATTTGCAGAGATCCTTGTATGATTTGAAGCAGTCGCCATGTTAGTGGTACTTGAGGTTTGATACTTTTGTGAGGAGCATCAGCATGTCTAGACGTGAGTATGATCCCTATATTTATTTTTGAATTTTAGAAGATAATTTCATATTATAATTGCTTTTGTATGTAGATGATATGTTAATTGCATGCAAAGTAAAGCTGTTGTGAAGGATCTAAAGAAAGCATTGTCAGCTGAGTTTGAAATAAAGGATTTAGGTCCTGCTACATCTTATTTTGGGGATGAAAATTTTTAGGGACAGATACAGAAGGTTGTTTCACTTATCTCAGGAACTTATATCAAGAGGGTCTTGGAGAGGTACAGTATGAATGGTGCAAAGCTAGCCGCATTACCATTAGCTTGTCATATTAAACTCTTCAAGACTATGTCACTGAGTTCTGAGACAGAGGCCGAGAAGATGTCTAGAGTACCTTATGCTTCAGGAGTTGCCAGCCTCATGTATGCTATGGTATGTTGTAGGCCTGACCTTGCATATGCTGTTAGCCAGGTTAGCAGATTCATGGCTAGTGCGCGTAGAGCACATTGGAGAGCTCTGAAAGGGATCTTCAAATATCTTATTAGCACAGTCAGCGTTGGTGTATACTATGGGTATAATAGCATGGAGGATAGCACTAGACTGATCATGGAGGCTTAAGATCGGATAGCAGGTTTTGTTGATGATGACTATAAAGGTAATTTGGACACAGGGAGGTCGACGACAGGGTATGTCTTTATGTTGAATGGTGGTTCAATATTATGGAGGTTAGGTCTGCAGCCAGTGACGGCTTTGTCTACTATAGAGTCAGAGTATATTGGTATTTCAGAGGCTGTAAAAAAGGCTATGTGGCTGAAAGGTCTTGCACTGAAGATGGGGATAGCATAGGGGGTGATCAGGATTTTTTCTGATAGCCAGAGTGCTTTAGGTTTGGTCCAGAACTCGGTCTATCATGCTAGGACCAAACATATTGACATCAGATACCATAGGATCAAGGAGCTTATGAAGGATGGTGGGTTGGAGCTTGTGAAAGTGTTTACCAAAGATAATGCAGTGGATGCACTCACTAAGGTACTTTCTCAAGATAGCTTCTTCAAATGTGGAGCACTGATGGGATTGATGGACTAGGTGGAGATTACTTTAACTTTGATGCACCAAGATGGAGATTGTAAGCTCAGGTGTGACACATCCAAAGTCCAGGTAAGTCATACAGGTTTGAGTGCTTAGCTACCTAAGTTCTCAGGTTCCTAAGTCATTTGTGTCAGCTTGTGACCCAAGAATAGAGAGATGTGAGTCAAGGGTGTACATGAGCTCGGGTTTGAGTGCTTTCTTGTATGGCTTAGAAGGGAGTTTTTTGAGAGAATGTTTAATAACCTAATTGTAGGTTATGGAACTGGGTCCATGGGGATTGGGCTCAGGTTTTCTGGATTGGCTTTCATATTTTAGGGAGTTTGTTAGGGAGTTGGTTACGGGCTGGTGCAAAAAGTTTTATCATCCAAGATGATGATTATTTAAGGCTCTCTCTAAATTTAACGGAATAAACTTAAGAAAGAAAGGCATTCTCTTTTTCTTCGATATCCATCTAGTCTTTTTCTTCTCCATCTTCCCTCACGCGCTTGATCTCGGCGGAAGCTACGCAACAGAACAGTGGGTAGTTAGTTCTCTAATCCAGCAATATTGTAGATTTGGAAGCACCATGACAAAAGACCACCCACAATCCTACAAAATGGGATGAATTGAGCCTGGAATGCTATCTGGTGGAATAGATCTTCAGCACTAAGCGAACAACCATAGAATGCGACTAACCAAAGGAAACGGACAACCAGCATTATCCATGTGATGCTTAAGTTTCGACTCATTCAGTCTCTTGACTTCCTTTGTCAAGAGCATCATGTGAAGTCTGGTTGCCAGAGGAGGCATGTACTTCAGTCGCTTCCTCCTAAAATATAGACATAATTTGACATCAATGAATTAGATCTGCATGGTATTAAGGTTCATAAAACAACCATAATCCTAACATTAGAATAACCTTTTGTTTCACATGTTCGATCCAAACATAAAACCAACCAAAAATGGATATCAAAAGAAAGAAACAGATAGTTATATCTAGTAAACCAGACTAGACATCTACATCAATACATCTCTCTAAACTTTGCGATGAATCAAAGAAAATGCAAAAATTTGATTCTAACATAATGGTTAGACATGATAAAGTAGCTAATTTACCCCATCTCCAACATATATTAAGATGGTTGTATGTTCGCATGCATAAACTCAGCAGCCACAAATTCAACTTCAACCTCAGGTAGGTTACCGGGTTGGTCATACCCATTAAGCGTATCAATTTCATCAATGCACTAGTCACTTGTAAAGACTCTTCTAGACTAGAATTCTATGCCACTATTTATTCTTTCTTTTCTACTTTGATGGAAGAGGATGCCTTTTTGGTTTATATACAAAGACAAAAATTTCATTTATCTCCACTACGGATATTCTTCTATGCACCTCATCATACATTCAAACATCTGTCACAGTTAGTCCAGATTATATTTCCATCCAGGCAAAAGTTGTAGGGAAAAGTATTCGCTTACAAAGGAATACCTTTTGTACATTTTCATGAAGACTTCTTTCATTTGCCATTACTAAACCAGCATTACCGTTGAGTCCACCATTGTTGCTCATAGATAGGTCTGCATCTATTTGATCTTTCTCAGGCTCCTATTTAGAATAAAAATTTAGCAGTCATTTTAATATCCAAACGATCATGAACAGTTAGATTATAATAATCAATCAACTGCAACCTAGATAAATCGGCTTCTACCTGTTCATTTTTGTCCTCTAATGATTTAACTTCTGAATTTTGTTCCTCAGTTATCACACAAGAACGCTCAGCTACCTCTTCTGCCCTCTCCTTCTCTTCTTCCCTTTGTTTTCTTCTCCTAGCCTCCCACTCCTTAATTTGTTTGAACCTACATATAACAGTTTATGAATACAAACAGCTCAAAAATCAATAGAGCTTTCTAAATGATTTTTATAAGGATATAAAAATATTAACCTTTCACCACGTGGCAATCCCCCTGGATTTGCTTTTTCTCCTTGACTGGATTTTGCCTTTTTAGTTTCAACATCAAGCATAGACTTCTGGATATTAGATACAGAATTCAGAATGTTGGATGACTCGTCCCTAGTTGCTCTGTCAATATATTCTTTAACAGGATTTTTTGCACCCCCAAGCTTTTGAAGCCATATATGTTGTGCTGTGCTAAGAATGTTGTTTGTAAACCTACACAAAAACAACAAATAATTGATTTGTCACAACTTCATTTGAAGTGAAAAAATTCAAAAGATTTTAATGACACTAATATTTTAACAGAATGGCAAGCGAAATTTTATCAACAAGATAAATTGCATTGCCTAAGATATGGAACTGTTTATGATAAAGAACAAAATATCTAAACCTAATCAAGTGTAATAACATAATTATTCAAAAATGAGAAAGAAAGCTCCATGAAAGTCTCGTCCACAAAACTTAGAAGGATACAAAGTAACCACCGGATAATAGGGCATCTCCCACGAAATATCAATCTTGATGTTTCCAAAAAGAACACGAACTTCAGGGGCAGCAATTTTGTTACCATACTCTTTGGAATGGCTAGAATCATTTAAAAGTTGGAAGTAAAGCTTATGGTTTAAATCCAGAGCAATCCCAGTATTGCCCAACCACTCTGTTTAACCATAGTCACTCACATTTTGGATAGTAAGATATGATTGTTAAGATCTGACAGAATTTGAAACATATGTCCAACATGAAAGGCAAAGGTAAAATATGTTTAAAGAAACAACAGAAACAAGGGCAAAATCATTTGTACGACATAAACAAACCAAAACAAGATCATAAGTTCAAAATTTCCTATAATGTTGTACAAATTATGCAAGGATTTCCCATAATAAGCCTTACCGGCTAGACTTCATGGCAAAATTTTCTCTAAAAAACTTAATAATGTCAATTTCCAATTGAATAGACATCTTTTGTCCCCACGGTAGCAACCAAATTCAGTAGTCCTCATTCATTGATGAAACACACATGCACAAATAGGTTTGTTAGGATTTTCTACCAGATGAATAGAATGAAGACAAAATCTCATCTAAGACTCATAAGCAAAACATGAGCCACTTTTTGTCTTTTGAAGGAACTCTTAAGGCACATTTTGTTAGGAGTCATGTTCTCACAGGTATGCTTTACAAAATAATATTAAAAGAAAGCATGGTGATCATTTTAATACTGCATTGGAATTTGTTCCCAGGTTTGTCTAGTCATTCTAAAATAATTGTTACGTCTGTGTGATCCATTAGCAACACCTCCTATTCTTTATGGATGTTAACAATTTCTGTGGTTTAACATTTTTTTTCCGACTTGAAAGCATCTTCACACTCTCTAATTTAAAAGTACTGAGATCTCCTCTCAGATTTCTTACTGAATTTTCTTGGAATATGATACCAAGAGTGAGGACAATTGTTACGATTCCTCTGCTGAATATAACCATCTCTAGGCATGTCAAGTTTTTCAGAGATTAACCCACATTTACGGTTTACCTATCATGCTCAACATCTCTCCTATATGGATCTTACAAAGTCTTCTAGCATCTGAGTTCTAATTGATGTCGTTTCAAATATTAATTACATATCCCTTGTCCACCATTTTAGGCAATCGCACATTACCAAAACTACTATTATGCTACTTGAGCATCATGAGTTATCAACACTTAATATTAAAGAAATTTTGTTAATATATATTAGAGTGGAGAGAAAGAATTTTTTATTCCAAATATAATAAGAATCTTTGCTGCTTCCTATACTATCAATTATTATTACAATGTTTAAATTGGTAGAAAATAAAAAACTATATTCTTCTTGAGGTTTCTTGTATATAAATCAAATGAATATAAAAAAATATATAAGCTTCTAATGTTATAATATTATGCTCTTTTGGTTGTATAATGTTTAAACATTCAAATCAAATAAATTTTGATTTGTACATATTATAGTATATTCTTTCCTTCTAAATCATTTAAAATTCATAATAACAAGTAAAATTACTTCATACTGGCACAAAGTAAGGGAGCATTTAAATTTTTGTGACCGTTGGAAATCCAACGATCACTACAAGAAAATAATGAAATAGTGACGCAATTTTAGCGACGCAAAGATGCATCACTAAATTGCAACTACATTGCGACGCCTCCGCGTCAAAAAAATATTACGACACAAATAGCGACGCATTAGCGACTCAATAAACCATAAAATTAAAAAAAATTAAATTTAGCGACGCAAAAATACGTCGCAATATTTATAAAATATATTTTTTTAAAATATTATTAAAGGAATAAAATATTGCGACCTAGCTAAGTACGTCGCAATGTTTTTAAAAAAATTAATTATGTTAAATAGTGTCGCATTAGCGACGCAATAAACATAAAATGATAAAAAATATATTTAATATAGCGACGCAAAAATTACGTCGCAAATATTAATAAAAAAATTTATTTTTATAAAATATAATTATGAAATAAAAATATTGCGACGCAACTCAGTGCGTCGCAATATATTTGAAAAACTAATAATTTTAAATAGCGACGCATTAGCGACGCAATATAACCAGAAAATTATAAAAAATTAATTTTAATTTAGCGACGCACTAATTGTATCACAATTATTTTAAATAAAATTAATTTTTATAAATATTAATATAAAAAAAAAATATTGCGACGTAAAACAGTGTGTCGCAATGTTTTAAAAAACTTAATTATTTTAAATAGTGACGCATTAGCGATGCAATAAACCAAAAAAATATAAAAATTATTTTTAAATTTAGCGATGCAATAATTGCGTCGCAATTAATTTAAATAAAATTTATTTTAAGAAAATAGTATTATGAAATAAAAATATTGCGACGCAATCCAGTGCATCGCATTGTTTTGTTAAAAATAAATATGTTAATTAGCGACGTAATAGCGATGCAATAAAACAGTAAAGTAATAAAAAAATTTATTTAACGACGCATTAATGCGTCGCAATATTTTAAAAGAATTCATAATGCTAAATTAGCGAAGCATTAGCGATGCAATAAATTAGAAAATATAATTAAAAATTAATAATGTCCGAGATCG
>UESW01004404.1:515795-663600 GCA_900491605.1 Calamus simplicifolius
CCGGGATCGATCATGGCTTGGATCGATCGCAACCGTCGGATCGTCGCCGACCGAAATCGATCATGGCTTGGATCGATCGCAACCGTCGCATACTCGCCGACCGGATCGATCATGGCTTGGATCGATCACAACCGTCAGATCATTGCCGATCCCGTCGATCGCCATGGTCCGAGATAGGTCGTCGCCGACCGGGATCGATCAAGGCTTGGATCGATTGCACCGTCAGATCATCGCGACCGGGATCGATAATGGCTTGGATCGATCACAACCGTCGGATCATCGCCGACCGGGATCGATCATGGCTTGGATCTATCTCAACCGTTGGATCGTCGCCGATCGATCGACCGCGATGGTCCGAGATAGGTCAATGCCGATCGGGATTGATCATGGCTTGGATCGATCGCAACCGTCGAATCGTCGCCGATCCAATCGATCACCACGGTTCGAGATAGGTCGTCGCCGACCGGGATCGATCATGGCTTGGATCGATCGCAACCGTCGGATCGTTGCCGATCCGATCGATCGCGATGATCCGAGATAGGTTGACGCCGATCGAGATCGATCATGGCTTGGATCGATCACAACCGTTGGATCATCGCCGATCGGGATCGATCATGGCTTGGATCGATCGCAACCGTCGGATCGTCGCCGATCCGATCGATCGCGACAGTCCGAGATAGGTCGTCACCGACCAGGATCGATCATGGCTTGGATCGATCGCAATCGTCGGATCGTCACCGATCAGGATCGATCATGGCTTGGATTGATCGCAACCGTCAGATCATCGCCGATCGGATCGATCATGGCTTCGATCGATCGCAACCGTCCGATCGTCGCCGATTATTATCATAAATTATAAATATTATCATTTATAAATATTAAAAAATTATTGCGACACCGTAGCGATGCATTTTTGAAGAAAAAAAATAAACAAATATTGCGACGCAATATATGTGTCGCAATTATTTTTAGTAAAATATAATTTTATCAGTAATAATAAATAAAAGAAATATAATATTGCGACGCATTAGTTGCGTCGCAATGTTTTTTCTATAAATATATGTAATAAAAAGTATAAAAAAATTATTGCGACGCAATTTGTGCATCGCAATATTATCATAAATTATAAATATTATCATTATAAAATTAAAAATTATTGCGACGCCGTAGCGACGCATTTTGAAGAAAAAAAATAACAAATATTGCGACGCAATGTATGCATCGCAATATTTTTAGTAAATATAATTTTTATCAGTAATAATAATAAAAGAAATATAATATTGCGACGCATTAGTTGCGTCGCAATATTTTTCTATATATGTAATGAAAAAGTAAAAAAAAATATTGCGATGCAATTTGTGCATCACAATTATTATCATAAATTATAAATTATCATTTATAAATATTAAAAAATTATTGTGATGCATTTTTGTGAAAAAAAAAAATATTACGACTCAATGTATGCGTCGTAATTATTTTTTGTAAATATATTTTATCCGTATTAATAAATAAAAGAAATATAATATTGTGACGCATTAGTTGCGTCGCAATGTTTTTTCTATAAATATATGTAATAAAAGTTTAAAAAAATATTGCGATGTAATTTTTGCATCACAATATTATCATAATTATAAAATTATCATTTATAAATATTAAAAAATTATTGCGATGCCGTAGCGATGCATTTTGAAGAAAAAAATAAACAAAATTGCGATGCAATGTATGCATCGCAATTTTTTTAGTAAATATAATTTTTATCAGTATTAATAAATAAAGAAATATAATATTGCGACGCATTAGTTGCATCACAATGTTTTTTCTATAAATATATGTAATGAAAAAGTTTAAAAAAAATATTGCGACGCGTCGCAATATTATCATAAATTATAAATATTCTCATTATAAATATTAAAAAATTATTGTGACGCCGTAGCAATGCATTTTTGAAGAAAATAATAAACAAATATTGCGACGCAACTAATGCATCGCAATAGTTTTTAGTAATATATTTTATCAGTAATAATAAATAAATAAATATAATATTACGATGCATTCATTGCGTCGCAATGTTTTATCAATAAATAGATGTAACGAAAGTAAAAAAAAAATATTGCGACGTAATTTATGCATCGCAATTATTATCATAAATTATAATTTTTATCATTTATAAATATTTAAAAAATAAATAAAACATATATAATATTGTGACGCATTTATTGCATCGCAATGTTTTTTGGATAAATATATGTAATGAAATAGTTAAAAAATTTTTGCGACGCACTGTATGCATCGCAATTATTGTCATAAATTATTATTTTAATCATTTAAAAATATTAAAAAAATATTGCGATGCCTTAGCGATGTAATTTCTAGAAATAAAAATAATTTTTCCATCGGACAATGGCGCCAAGTTAGCGATGCATTAGCGACGCAATTAATTTCGTCGCTACCTTTTTCATAAAAATATAATAAGGCCAAATTAACGATGGATTAGCGACGCATTGTTGCGTCGCTAATACATAATAAATTTAAAAAAAATTGCGACCGATTAGCGACGCAAATTTGCAACGCTAATCACTCATATATAAAGTTGGTCGCCTTCTCTTCTTCTTCCCATCTTGACCTAGCCGCCGCCCTCCCCAGAACCTCTCCGGCTCCCACCGTTCGCTGCTCCGGCTCCCCCCTCCGGTGCTCCGGCTCCTTGGCGGTCTCCTCCAACTTCGGCGTCTCCTCTCGACCGAGGTAAGCCCCCCCACCCTCTTCCAAATTTTTTTTTTTGTAAAAATTTTCCTCCGGCCACGGCCGCTGCTGTGGTCGGCAGTGGCCTGGCCACGGTGGCCAAGCCACAGTAATAAAAAAAAAATTTCTTCTAACAGGGGGGGTGGGGAAACCCCCCCCCCCATTTTTCTTCTCCGGCCACGGCCGCTGCCGTGGCCGGCAGTGGCCTGGCCACGGTGGCCAGGCCACAGTCAAAAAAAAATGTCTAACAGGGGGGGGGGGGTGGGGAAAACCCCCCCCATTTTGTCTTCTCCGGCCACGGCTGCTACCGTGGCCGGTAGTGGCCTGGCCACGGTGGCCAGGCCACAGTCAAAAAAAAAAAAAATTTGTAACAGGGGGGGTGGGAAACCCCCCCCCCCCATTTTGTCTTCTCCGGCCACGGCCGCTGCCGTGGTCGGCAGTGGCCTGGCCACGGTGGGCAGGCCACAGTAAAAAAAAAAAAAAAAATTGTAACAGGGGGGTGGAGAAAACCCCCCCCCCATTTTCTCTTCTCCGGCCACGGCCGCTGCCGTGGTCGGCAGTGGCCTGGCCACGGTGGCCAGGCCACAGTAAAAAAAAAAAAATTGTTGGCTGTTACAGGCGGGGTGGGGAAACCCCCCCCCCCCCCATTTTCTCTTCTCCATGGGGCCGTGGCCTGGCCACGGTGGCTAGGCCACAAAAAAAAATAAAAAAAAGTCTTTTACAGGGGGTGGGAAAAACCCCCCCTTTATCTTCTCCAGCCACGGCACCAGTGGTCAGAACAAAAAAAAAAAAAAAAAACATGTCTGTTACGGGGGTGGGAAAACCCCCCCTCCCCTTTATCTTCCATGGCCACGGCCGTGGCCTGGCCACGGTGGCCAGGCAAAAAAAAAAAATTATTTATGCAATAATTTTGTGCATTTGTAGTTATTTATAATTTTTATGTCTTGATTATTTACATTCTGCTTCAAATTGAATGATGCATTAAATTATGTAATGCTTGAATGAAAGTCATGTTGTAGTTTTATTTAATTCTCAAGAACACATTAGTACTTTCAATGATTTATATTTTAGTCTTCACAAACAATTATATTCGATATAATAATCTTAAGAAGCCATTGACTATATATATAGAACACTATGCCTCTATTTGTAGAATTGATAAGAATTTATGAATAACAAGCATAAGTTCGATTGTCTTCGGATTTTCATATTATTAATCACAGCACTATAACCTTTAGACCCGTTTGAGAATTTGTAAGATTTAGTCTTGCAAATTCTCAAATTGTCCTGGTGGACAGTTTGAGAATATAGGTATCTTAAGAAGTTAAAAAATAATGTGCGTAATAAGGCAAAGGTTGAAGGTTCTATATGCAATGCACACTTGGTCAAAGAAGTTTCAGCTTTTGCCTCGCATTACTTTGAGGGTCACGTCCATACGAGGAGCCGAAATCTTGGTCATAACGATGACGTATGTGTGGACGAAGGAGAACCTAATGACGGTAGAATATTAATTTTTAAAGGTATCGGCCGTTCATTTGGTCGGCAGAAGTCAAGAAATCTTAGCGATATGGAGTATAATGCAGCACATTATACATCCCAATGAACTGTAGAGAAGTCGATCCATATATTGAGTAAGTGTATACTTCAATGCTTAATTGGAAATTTTAATTTAAATTACAATATACTATAATATTTAATTGCTAACATCAGTTTTCATCCTTTTCATCCCATAAGGATGTTTCGTGATAGACAACGACAGATGAATCCCGACATCAGTCAAGTTGCAATTGGGCAGAAATTAGAAACAAAGTTTGCTTACTGGTTTTATAAATTTGTGAGTAGTATCACTCAATCAATTTCAATAATGGCTTTTATTTTTTGAATTGGATGTGAATAGCTTATTAATTTATAGGTAAACGGTTCATGGTCCACAACCGACAATATTTTCATTAAATGTCTATCGCAATGGCCATTGAAGACCGTAACAACCTCTACTTTTGTAAATGGGTACAAATTTCAGATTGAACGATTAGCAGCTTCAAGAGGCACGTAGAACTGGGGCGTGTGTGTTAAAGGAGAGTGTTGGAGCAAATATGCAGGATTATTATGGAAAGTTAGTAGAGGTGGTTGAAGTTGAATATCCTGGTTGGCCTATGAAATGAACCGTATTGTTTCGTTGTGATTGGTTCGATCCGATAGTTCCTGTGGGCAAATGGTTCATAACGACTACAATTTGGTTGAAGTGAACCATCGATGAAAATTGCAGAAATATGACCCATTCATCCTTGCATCCCAAGCTCAGCAAGTCTTTTACTGCGGATATCCAAGTTTGCACAACGACAAGCGAGATTGGTGGGCCGTTTCTAAAATCGTCCCACGTTCAACAATCGTATTAGAGGAGAGTTCATCAAGTCAATCAGCCGAGTGTCCTGCATTTCAAGAGGATGAGATGGAAATGCATGCAACTGAGGATGACACAAGAGCTCCTGAAACATCACTTAGAGATCCAAATGGTGATGTCCAAGAAATTGCGGATGCAAATGTTCGGTTTCCTTCCGATGATAATGAAACTGAATCACAGTCCGATACGGCATCGGATGTTGAACCACATTTCACGAAACAAATGACACCGATTAAACATAGAGGTTTTTAAAATTTAACTTTTTTTATAAGTGTTAAATTTTTACATAGTCAATCATTAATCGTATTTAATTGTATGAATCTTTAGTATTTTTAGTATGACGGGCAGAGATAGATCTACCGACGACAGACGGAGTGAGCAGGGACGTAGCCCTGCTACATCAGATCACATGAGCGTCGGAGATGGAGAGTTTGGATCTCCAGCAGTCGCACAGCCTTCGATCTCTCCAGCAGTATTACCATCCAGTCGATCGACACATACCTCCGAGAGTTCTTCCACCATCAGCCGCACCGTACTTCAACTTGATGTTCAGGGGCTGTAAGTATATACTAATTAAAAATATATGTTTATTTTTAAGTCAATTACTTATAAACATGCATTTTTTTAATAGATTTATTGAGCAGCATCATGTATCCAGCCACATCAGCGCCGTATTTCAGAGGCGTGCAGATCCCAGTGGCTACGATTGGCGCCACGTATCTCCAGCCACGAGGGAGTTTTATTTTTCTAAGTTTCAGGTAAACTTATTAAATACAATTTATCACTAATATAAAATTTCTTAATCTTAATAAATTTAGAAACTAACTATTTATTTTAATGCAAAAAGTTTACGTGGGATCCTGCCCAGCCATGATGCCATTAGGGCAGCATGGGAGGCTCTGACGGGACACCGATACTCCGACATGCTTCATCGTTGGAGGTCATCGGGTCAGCATCCTGCGCACGTGCCAGAGGGTATTTGGCATGAGTGGCAGCAGGCCTGGCAGTCCGATGGCTAGCGCAGGAGGTCTGCATCAGCCAGCATGAACCGCCGATCTGAGAAGGACGGTCCTGGCACGGGTCTCTCCTGCCATACTTCGGGCTCCATTTCAATTCAGGAGCACAGATGGCGTATGGTAAGAAAACATAAATATTTTAATTACTATTTTAGTTATTTACAAATATTTATATTAATATCAATTTTTTTATTGTTATAGTCCGAGCAGGAGGGCGGAGATCCTGGTGAGTTTCGTCTATTCAGGGCAACACACACCAGGAGGGATGGTTCCTGGGTCGACACGCGATCACGGGAGGTTGCGGTAAGAAATTATATTTATGTAGTATCTGTTTAATTTCTAAAATTTTATTTCGAGAAATTTATTAACTCATTTATTGTTGATTTCATAATTTAAAGACACGAGTCGAGGAGGCATCGCAGGTCGACTCTACTGATGGGGAGACGCCCATCGAACTCTCAGCAGAGAAGAGTCGGCGTGTGTTTTTGGAGGCTATTGGTGCCCAGCCGCGAGACCGTAGGGTCTATGGTCTGGCACTAGAGCTTCTACATATTTTTCCCATCAGGCCTCCAGCTTGCGAGTTTCTGGTGATATTCCTCCCGAGCGTTTAGACGACCTTCGGAGATCATTGCAGAGGAGGTTCGGCAAGAAGTCGAGCAGGATTTCGAGGATCTTATGCGAGGCTGGGATCAGGAGATTGCAGACATGCGAGATGAGATGCATCATTTGTGGGATATGGTTAGCCGCTTGTCGCAGAGTCTCCAGCCTCCACAGCCTCCACGTGATCGCTCAGATTCTTGATGTATTTTTTTTCTTTTTATATGTTGTACATGAAAACTTCAAAATTTTAATATATTATTTATTTTTGTAAATTGAATGATTATTGTTTGGATCAATATAAGTGAAGAATATTTCATCAATATTTAAATGTAACGAAATTGTATTAACTGTTTTAATTTTTAAATTTTTATTTTTTAAAAAAAATATTTATTAGCGACGCATTAGCGACTGCAATTGCATTGCTAAGATTTTTAAAATATTATTATTAAATATTATGACGCAATGAGCTGGCATCGCAATATTTTAAAAAAATTAATTAGCGACGCATTAGCGACTCAAATTGTATCGCTAATATTTTATAATATTATTATTAAATATTGCGACGCAACTATCTGGCATCGCAATATTTTTTAAAAAAAATTTAATTAGCGACGCATTAGCGACTAAAATTGCATCGCTAATATATCTAAAATATTATTAATAAATATTGCGACGCAGTGACCTGGCATCGCAATATTTTAAAAAAAAATTATTAGCGGCGCATTAGCGACTAATATTGCGTCACTATTATATTTAAAATTATTATTAAATATTGTGACGCAGCTAAATGCGTCGCAATATTGCGACGCAATTGAATGCATCGTAATATTTAATATTAATATTTAAAATATTAAAATTTAGTTTTAAATTTAGCGATGCATTTTGGTGCGTCGCAATATTGCGACGCATCTCTACGTCAGAGTCGCTGTTTTGCGACGCAATTGCGACAAATTGTGGTTGCGACGATATTCTCAGCGACGCAGTCATTGCGTCGCAATAGCATTTAGCGATGCATTTGGTCGTCGCAATATTTTTTTTCTTGTAGTAGATAAGTAAGACCATTCCATCAATTAAAAGAGTTTTTATAATTTAAAAAAAATATCAAATTATTTGATTACTCATCCTAACGGTCGAATAGTGAATTTAATTTATATTATGCTCCAACGATTCAAAAAAACACATTATAAATAGTGGCTATATTGTTAACCAGAGTATCGCCATGTTTTAATAACAAATAGAATTACTTCACATAAGAAAGGAAGCATTTAAATTTTTATGATCGTTGGAAATCTGATGATAAATGACCATTCTGTCAATTCAAAAGATTATAGAATCCAAAAGATATTAGATTATTCTATTGTGCGTCTAAACGGTCGAATAATTAATGTAATTTTTGTGCTGTAGAATAAGAAAAATTCTCTTTTTTTTAAGATGGCGAGGATAAAGCACACTCCCAGGAAGCCACTGCGCTATGGTCCCATCCCAAGAACTTATCCGCCCACCAGAATGGAAGTCCGAGACGACAGTGGGTCCCAGAAGCGGACAAACAAAGAGGAGGCAAGACCAACATCCTCCCAAGGCCAACAGCATCCTCTGACAATGAACGATGCGGAGAAAGAGAACACCGGCCCTGACGAGAAGGGCAGGATGCCTGCAGTGGAGAGCCACACCAATGATGAGGTCCAACAGGAAATAGTAGCAGAAGAAGAACAAAAGCAGGAAGCAGCAGCCAAGACAGAGGAAGGAGATGGCGATACCCATCGGAAGCTGATAAAAGAGCTGAAGCTTTCCGAGAGCTTGGGCTCATGACGAAGAAAAATCCGAGTGAGGAGGAGGAGGAGGAAGCTTCCAGCGAAGACCCATGCTATGGCGAGGAGGTGAAGAAGAAGTATCCTCGTTTCTTCTACTTCATCCCCCAGAATCCTCACTACCTAGGCCTGCTGCTTGACGGATTTGGAGAAGGGATAAAAAGAGGGTGTACCAAGCCTTATGGTACAATTTGGTCGATCTTATGGAGAGGGCCCTTCAGACAAACTTCTTCTCAAGTCGCAGTGATAGGGAAGAGATGAAACAGCAAGCCATGGGTCTGGAGAAGCTAGGCTTCGATGTTCGACATGTGAAGGCCCGGTTGGAGCAGCCAACGCACAGTATCTACGACCTCAATGATGCCAGAAATCGGCTTAATTTGGCGAAGAAAAGGAAGCGGGGCATGGAAGAGGATATAGCGGAGATTGAGATGCTGGAAGCCAAAGCTGCCAAGTTTAAGAGTATGCTTTCTGATGTCGAGGCCAAGATTTCGCTGCTGAAACCTGCAGTCGGTTCTTCTGAGGAGCAGGCATCTACGCTGAAGAAGCTGACTAAATGTGTGGAGGATGAAGAGAAAGATTTTCAAGAAACGCTGGACAGCTGCAAAGCTTTTGACTGAGAATCGCATGCCTGGGTGCAAGCATATCAATAAAACTTGTCTTTTATGAACTTCTTGTTATCTTGGATGAATCTCTCTCTTATCTTTATGGCTCATGACTGCAGTGGATGGGGAAGAGTAATGTTGCTAGAATCGCATGATCTATGTATGATATAAATGGTCAGTCTTATGGGCTGGCTGATCAGTTTCTTCTAGCTGTGAAAAATCATTAATTTCCATGATAAGAAACAAAATCTTTAGTATCGAAAAGGTCAGGATGTAACCAAAGTCTTTTAATTCGTTAATCTGAAACATCAATCAATGAATGAGAGAGCCATAGTGAGTGACGTGTGTTTCAGTCCCACACGTTAGTTATGAATATTTATACACAACCGAGAAATTCAAACATCACTTTTCTTGACTAACTTTTTGAGTGAAATCTGTGATTGCTATGCTGAGCAAGTCTGAAGCAGTTGGATAGTTTTAGCTGTTACGAACCATTGAAGCAGCCAATTATCATGCAATGTAAAATCTGGGTAGTTTAAGGAAACCATTATCAGTTCTTAGTATAGCAGAAGCTTGAAGGGATGCTCTCTATGTCTGAACCTTGACATTTGAACAATTTTCTAAATTCAGGAGATGAAAGGATATTAGAACTCCAAAATTTAGCTATTGTGGACAAAATATCATACTCATTGTAGCAATCCAGCTATGAGATTATGGACTCCTCTTTGTGTACTCTCTCTCTCTCTCTCTCTCTCTCTCTCTCACCGTGTGGCAGATTTTGCACCTTACTCTTCCAAAGTAGCAGAACAACTAGCTTTGATGTTTGTAATCAGTCCCTGCCATATTGTACCAAATTACTTTTAGAGAAGAGGAAAAGAGGTTTCAAATTTCAATTGGATTATTTTTCTCCAAGGACTAATATCTAGTTTTCAGATTATAAATAGGCGAACCTAATAACTTTATCATGGGAATCATAATGGGCTTTTGTAAACCATACCGCTAGAGATGTCCTGAGTTCCGATGGTTCCAATATAATCGTTTACTTTTGTAAGCAACGAAGCATTTATTGCTGTCATTCCACTTATGAACCTGCTATTTTTTCCCTTTATGAGCCTGCTATTTTTCCCCTTATCTACAACATTCCATTTATGAAGCTGCTATTTTTCTTTTATCTACAGCATGACACCTGATTTTATGAACCTGCTATTTTTGCCCTTCTCGACAACATTCCACTTATGAACCTGCTATTTTTACATTCCATTTATCCTCTTTTTATGAACCTGCTATCTTTCCCTTCTCCACAACGTGACACTTGATCAACATTCCACTTATGTGTAAGATCCATTAAAGGATCTTCTTTAAAAAACATAATGGCCAAGATCTTAGAATAAATGATTTTTACGTGAAAACATACATGAAAACATAAACCAAGAATGTGTACCTTGATCCATTGATATTCGTTCTTCTTTGACGAGGAACAAGAGGCTGCGTATGTGTTAACGACATATTGAGTTTCTTCCTTTTTCCTAATTCTCTTCCTTATCTATTTTGATGGTCAAACAGACTATATATAGGAGAGAGAGGACCAATCTGATGATACAATAAGTTTCTCTTTCCATCAAAGAGAGGTTATTAGATAACAACTTCCCAAAGATAAACCAATAGGAAATTAGCTTTATTAAATCATCATTATCACTTAAATTTAAATATCTGATAAAATCAGATATCATAATTATCATTTAGAATAAATAAATGATAAATCAATCATATATCCACGTGGGCCACATAAAAGGAAACGCTAACATTCTCCCACTTGGCCCATGTGAGATATTAAACATACTGTTTTAATAATCAATCATAATACGCATAACAGAAGCTAAAATCCTTCATAATATTAGTCAAATATGAAATCATCATTAAGCAAAAACTAATAAGAATCATGGTGGTTGTATGCTATTGTTTTGACGTACTCCCTTCCATGTATCACATTACTAGTTCTATACTTAACATGACCTATAATGGGAATTGAAATAAGGTCTAACAATGATGTCTTTATCAAAGACAAATCCTGTTAATATTCTCATAATTCATTTATGTATATATACTAGCATAAGTAAACAGGATCCATAAGTAATTCAGAAACAATAATTAATTGAGCTCAGAGTGTCAAATACATAAGGAACTTAAAGCTTTAAACATAACATCACTAATGGTTTTCAATAATGCCCATTCTTTCGACATGTTCATGAAATGTCTTTGGCGGTAACCCTTTAGTCAGAGGATCTGCAATCATGAGATTGGTGCTAATATGTTCAATTGACATTCTTTGTTTCTGAACTTCTTCTTTAACGGTAAAGTATTTCAATTCCATATGTTTAGCACCCTTTGAGTACTTGTCATTTTTAGAAAAGAAGACTGCTACGGAGTTATCACAATAAATTTTCAGCGGCTTGGCAATACTGTCGATAACCCCAAGTCCTGAAATAAAATTTCGCAGCCATAAACCATGAATTGTGGCCTCAAAGCATGCACAAACTCAGCTTCCATAGTAGATGCAGCAATGACAGCACTTTTCCATGAGATCGCTCCTTCAGCTAAAAGGAACAAATAGCCAAATGTGAACTTTCTAGTATCAACACATCCAGCAAAATCTGAGTCTAAATATCCCTTGACCTTAAGATCATTAGATCTTCTGTAGGTAAGCATGTTATCCTTCGTTCCTTGCAAATACCTTAGTACCTTCTTTGCAGCTCTCCAATGATCTATTCCTAGATTACTTTGATATCTGCCTAGCATCCCGATAGCAAAACTGATGGCTGGCCTGGTACATGTCTGAGCATACATCAAGCTACCAACAATTGATGTATAAGGTATTTCTTCCATTTGTTTGCGTTCCAATTCATTCTTTGGATATTGCATAAGGCTGAATTTATCTCCCTTCTAAATTAGGACAACACTTGCAGAGTATTTGTTCATGTTGAATTTCTCAAGAACTTTATTAATATATGCCTTCTGAGACAAACCTAACATTCCTTGTGATCTATCACGAAATATTTCGATTCCAATCACATAGGATGCCTCACCCATATCTTTCATTTCAAAGTTCTTAGAGAGAAAATTCTTGGTCTCATACAATAGGCCAAGGTCATTAGTAGCTAGCAAGATATCATCAACATACAGAATCAAAAATATAATTTTGCTCCCACTGATCTTCAGATATATACACCGATCAACGGTGTTTTCTTTAAATCCAAAGGATTTAATGGTATCATTGAACTTAAGATACCATTGTCGGGAAGCTTGCTTAAGTCCGTATATTGACTTCTTCAGTTTACACCTTCAGGTTGGTCCATATAAACCTCTTCATTCAAACTTCCATTTAGAAAGGCGGTTTTTAAATCCTTTTGATGCAACTCTAAATCATAATAAGCTACCAGTGCCATAATAATTATAAATGAGTCTTTCTTAGAGACTGAAGAAAAGGTCTCTGTGTAGTCAATGCCACATTTTTGAGTAAAACCTTTGGCAACAAGTCTGGCTTTACAACGTTCAATATTGCCATTTGAGTTGCGTTTGGTCTTAAAGACCCATTTACACCCAACTCTTTTATAACCTTCAGGTAATTCAACAAGATCCCAGACTGCATTGTAATCCATTAATTTTAACTCATCTTGAATGGCATCTAACCATTTAGATGAATTAGCACTTTGCATGGCTTGTGAAAAAGAAACTGGATCATCATTAATACCCAAATCAAAATCTGATTCTTGTAGATAAACTACATAATCATCAGAAATAGCAGTTCTTCTTTGTCGTTGAGACCTTCTTAATGCTACTTCATTGGGTTCATTTATTGCAAATTCATTAGTAATATCATCATTCTGTGGTGTTTGATCATTAATTTGTTGTTCTTGAAAGTTATTAAAAGGTTCAACAACTCTAGGAACAACAACTTGAGAAGAAGTTATAGGTGAAGAAACTTGCACCTTAACTTCTTGAATTTTCACTTTATATGATTCCAAACTCCCACTAATTTCATTATTCTCAATGAACCTTGCATTTCCAGATTCAACAATTCTTGTACTATGGTTAGGACAATAAAATTTATACCCTTTTGATCTTTCTGGATAACCAATGAAGAAACCACTGGTTGTTCTTGAGTCCAACTTCTTTTCATGTGGATTGTAAATCCTTACTTCCGCCGGGCAACCCCAAACATGTAAATGCCTCAAAATGGGTTTCCTTCATGTCCACAGTTCAAAAGGAGTCTTTGGAACTGTCTTACTAGGAACCCTATTTAGCAAATACATTGTGGTCTTTAAAGCATGCATCCACAATAATGAGGGTAATGATGAATTGCTTAACATACTCCTAACCATGTCCATTAGAGTTCGATTGCGCCTTTCTGCAACACCATTTTGTTCTGGTGTTTCAGGCATTGTGTATTGAGCACATATGCCATGCTTTTCAAGGAATTTGGCAAATGGACCAGGGCATTGTCCAGATTCATCATACTTTCTATAATATTCACTACCTCTATCAGACCTAATAATTTTTACTTTAATGTCTAGTTGTCTTTCAACCTCATTGATAAACACTTCTAGAGCATTTACCGATTGAGATTTTTCATGCAATAAATAGACATAGCCATAACATGAAAAATCATCAATAAAGGTGATAAAATACTTTTCTCCACCAAAAGATAAAACATCAAAAGGCCCACATATATCGGTGTGTATAATTTCAAGGAGCTATTTACTTCTTGTGGCACTTTTCTTGATTGTCTGTTTTATGTGTTTTCCTTTAATACAATCCACACAAATCCCAAGATCAGTAAAATCTAAATCAGAAGGATTTCATTCTTTACTAATCTCTCATTTCTTTCTTTGGATATATGACCCAAACGTTTATGCCACAAGTAAGCTGATTGTTCATTTACTAAACCACATTTAGTACCAACATTATGATGCAAAGTTAACAATGTCTTAGCAAAAAGACTATCAAGCTTAAATTTGTACAAACCATCAGAAAGAATACCAGAACCAATAAGATGATTGTGTTTAAACAAACTAAAACATCCATTTCCAAATTTAAAAGAATATCCAACTGAGTCAAGTTTGGATAAAGAAACTAAATTACGAGAAATAGAAGGGACATAAAGTGTTTCAAAAAGATCTAAATGATGACCAGTGTCTAGAATCAAATGATAGGTTCCAATAGCTTCAACTGGAACTTTGACTATGTTTCCCATTGAGACAAAGTTTTCATTTGGGTTTATGGTTTGGATCATAAGGAATCCCTGCATCGTATTAGAAACATGAGTGGTACAACCAGTATCAATCCACCAAGTATTATAAGGAACTTTTGTTAGGTTTGATTCGAAACATACAAAAGCCGTAGGCTTACCTTTCTTTTCGAACCACGCCTTACGTTTCAGGCAATCTTTCTGATAGTGTCCATGCTTTTTGCAAAAGAGACACTTATCATCCTTTTGTTCCTTCTTGTGGATTTGAGCAGATGACCCATTTATCTTTAGTAGTCGTTGCTTGCTTTTTCCTTTCTTATCTTTCTTTGATTTCTTTATAGCTCCTTGTTGACCCATGAGATTAATAAAATGGTTTCCATGTTTCTTAATTCTTGCTTCCTCTTGAATGAGCATACTTTGTAGTTCATTCACATTCCACTTATCCTTCATAGTGTTATAACTCATGTGAAATGGACCATACTCAGGAGGCAAGGAATTGATAATGAATTGCACAAGAAAATTCTCATTCACTTCCAATCCCATAGTCTTTAGTCTTGCTGCTATGTTTGTCATTTCAACAACATGCTCATGCATAGTACGAGAACCATCAAACTTAATGTTGGTTAAAGTACTCATCAATGTCTCAGCAAGTGACTTATCAGCAGAGTCAGATTAGGAACACGCTTCCACAAACTTCAAAAATTCCTTAGCACTTTCAGTAGCAAGAATTATGGACTTGATATTGCTTGCTATAGTCATTCGCATGAACATCAGGCTAAGTCTGTTTGATCTTTCCCAAGACTTATGAAAAGACCTCTGTTTAGCACTACTAGAGTTAGTAAGAGCAGTGGGTTTCTCATTTATGAGTGCCAAATCAAGATCCAGAACACCAAGATAAAACTAAACTTGTTCACGCCATTCAGAGAAATTAAGTCCATTAAAAGTTTGAACAGACATAGATTGCGAATGAAGAGAAACAGGAATAGTTGCTGCAAGTATAGAAAACATGCTCACATATTAATGCTTTGAGTAATATTATTCATATTCCATCAAGTAAACAATAAGATATTAAAGTTCTCCTTTGGATGATACAATAATATACAACAATAAACATAATTGATGCTTAATTTTAATTTTACATACTTGGCAATTATATATACTCAAATTAGATGTGTTTGCTATCTTTGGATATGCTAAACATACCTAACCAAGCATATTAATTAACCACATCATGTTCATAAATTATAAAATAACTAGTCAACCTTTGGGCGACCCTTAAATATTTATAATCAATGAACTTCAATATACTACATTAAACAATTATGTCATTCATTTATAAGCATCACATAATTATGAGTAATTGAATTATTTAATTAAATTTGATACCTATAAACTTTCAAATTTAGCCACTTTGGTGACTAACAAATTACATAATATAGACATCAAATTTAATTAATGATAATATATTACGTGAATACTAAAGACTTAAGTGTACCTATATAATTTACTGTAATATTTTTTTTCAAAACATTAATCTCATAAATATTAGAGAGTAAAACATAAATTTTAGGAGAATCTTCTCGGAAAAGAAATATCCTGGGCTTTCATCTTTTGTTGTTAAGATTAAATTGATGGAATAGTAATATCCTTATCCTTAAATCTGTTGGTCCAAGGTTCAAATCAGGTAACATTTATTTTATTTTATTTTTACGGATCTTTGGAAAGAGGCTTTTTCATGCAACGCGACTTTCATTTCTGTGGAATCCCACGTAACAAAGGAATCCCACATACGTTTCCATGAAGTCCCAAGTAACAACTTCCGTAAAGCCACAAAGGAATCCCACGATGGAATCCCACGCAACAAGCTTCCATGAAGCCCCTTTTTAAAAAAAAAAATCTTGCTGGAATCCCACGTCTTCTCTGTTAGAAAATTTGTTTTTTCCTTTTGCAAAATTTCTTTATTAGAAAAATGCTAAAAAATTAATCAGAAAATTTATACTCAAAATTAAAATTAAAATTAAAATTAAAATTAAAAGGAATCAAATTGGTCGAGGCATATTAAACACTGCCCTAAGGACAAGTTTCGGCCCCCTCGTGCAGGTTGTTGGCGAATTGTCCCCAAGGTACAACGACCTGATTTGATTCGATCCTCCTACCGCGAGCACGATCGGGTGGAGGTTCAAACCCAGTGATTCTTCAGATGCCCAAATATAATAATAAAATAGTTAATAAATCTTTTACCATCGGTAATTTGTTGAGAAAGATTTCCTTGTTTAGACTCCTTGTTGAGATAGCATCAAGATTTGCAGCAACAGGATCTTCAAGGAATTGCAGTAACCGAATCGTCAAGGATTTACAACAACAGAATCTTTAGGGATTTACAACAACAGAATTTGCAGCAACAGACAGAATCTTCAAGGATTTGCAGCAACAAGATCTTCAAAGATTTGCAGCAATAGGCAACAGAATCTTCAAGGATTGCAGCAACAAGATCGGATTTGCAGTAACAAGATTTGTAGCAACGGAATTTTTATTAAGGATTTTTTTTTCTGCCTTCTATATTCACTACTCTTTTCCCTTAGTTTATCCATATATTTATATTAAAAAAAATGACCATTTCTCCTTGTGACCGTTCCTTCCCAAACGGAAGGAAAAGCGGAACGCTCGAGCAAACGCTCGAGCGTTTCCGGAAATCACGGAACGCTCGCTGCGAGCGTTCCGCAAACGCTCATCGCGAGCGTTTCGAGCGCGTCCCACACGAGCATTTAATGCTCGCATGGGTTGGTTACCACCCCTTTTTTAAAAAAAAAACTTTTAACAAACGGTAAAAGTCAACAATCCCCCATAAAAGTTAAAAATAAAATAAAATAAAATAAATAATAAAATAAAAAAAATTAGGGCATCTTATACTGCGCAATAGGTGAGGTGTCCTGTGGACTTGAACCTCACTTAGTATTGATTGTATACATCTGAAGGAACCATAGTGGATTAGACCTTGAACTAGGTCCTTGACTCAGACTTCTACTAATCACACACACAGCATGAATCAATTGGGTTTAAGCGGTCAGCGCATATTAAAGGCCTTGCGCTTAGTACCTTGATTTTTCATGAGAATTTCTGAAGGTTAGCCCAAACCTTTAGTCACAGCCTCATATGACAATTCTCATATAGGTGAATCCTCCAAGGGTATTTGTTAAGCGGTCAGCGCATATTAAAGGCCTTGCGCTTAGTACCTTGATTTTTCATGAGAATTTCTGAAGGTTAGCCCAAACCTTTAGTCACAGCCTCATATGATAATTCTCATATAGGTGAATCCTCCAAGGGTATTTGTGACTAATACCCTGCAGATAACCTACCTCGGATCCATTAAGAGAATCACTCAACCTTACACAAATTTACTTTGTCACTTTATAAGAGCACTCATCATAGGGATGGGTTGAAAATTTTTTCAAAATTTGTGCTCTAACACGATCACTCAATCAGCTTCGTTTCTACCACATTGAACCTCATTCATGGGATCTCCAATCACAGATGTTGGGTATCCACTGCTGGTGACCAAATAATGGGCTTAAGCCCCATCCCCCTCGATGAATCTAGGACTCCATTCCTAGATAATCCCTTGGTTAATTGATCTGCCAAATTCTTCTCAGATTTGACAAATTCTAAAGAGATAACATCATTTTTCTTATGTTGTCTTATAGACTTATGACGAAGCCGTATATGGCGATTCATCTTTTTATTGGTACTCTTTTGATTTGTCAGTTCAATTGCGGCCTTATTATCACAATGGATAGATATAGCTGGAACTAGCTTAGGTACCAAAGGTAGCTCTGATATTAGATTTTTTATCCACTCTGCCTCATTACAAGTGGTATCCAGAGCTATCAACTCGGCCTCCATGGTGCTTCTAGAAATAATAGTTTGCCTAGTGGATCCCCAGGCAATAGCAGCACCGCCAAGAAGAAAATGTATCCGGTAGTTGATTTTAAATCATGAGAATCAGTGACCCAATTAGCATCACTGTAACCCTCAACCACCTCAGGGTATTCAGTGAACATCAAAGAGAGATTAAGTGTTCCCTTTAAATATCGGAACACTCTTTCTAAGGCTACCCAATGAGATTGATCAGGATTTTGATTATATCTACTCAACCTTCCTACAGTATAGGCAATATCAGGTCTTGTTCTGTTTGCTACATACAAGAGAGATCCTATAATTTGAGAATACTTTAATTGATTAATTGGGTCACCTAAATTTTTCTTTAGGTGAAAGTTAGGATCAAAAGGAGTAGATATTGATTTAAGATTGGAATAACCAAACTTCTTGATCATTTTTTCTATAGAATGAGAAAGAGAGAGAGCTATCCCTTCATGGGACTTGATAAGCTTCATCCCTAGGATTACATCCGCTTCACCTAAATCTTTCATGTCAAACTTAGAAGAGAGGAAAGATTTAACACTTGAAATAATTTCAAGAGATGTTCCAAAAATTAAAATATCATCGACATATAAGCAAAGGATTACACAATCATTATCGACGATCTTAGAATACACACACTTATCATGATTATTGATTTGAAATCCAAAAGATAGAATAATTCGATCAAATTTCTCATGCCATTGTTTAGGAGCCTGTTTAAGACCATAAAGGGACTTGATAAGTTTACAAACATTGTCTTCTTGTCCCTTTACAACAAAACCTTCAGGTTGTTCCATATAGATCTCCTCCTCAAGATCTCCATTTAGGAACGCAGTCTTCACATCCATTTGATGAATGATTAACTTATGAATGGAAGCAATAGCAAGTAGTGATCTAAGGGTTGTTATTCTAGCTACAGGAGAATATGTATCAAAGAAATCTAACCCTTTCTTTTGGTTATACCCTTTGGCTACTAATCTAGCCTTATACTTTTCTATTGAACCATCAGGTCTAAATTTCTTCTTAAATACCCACTTACACCCTAAAGGTTTGCTTCCAAGGGGTAAATCAGATAAGATCCAAGTTTCATTTTGTCAAATTGAATTAAATTCAGAAAGGATAGCTTCCTTCCAAAAAGGAGCATCAGGAGAAGACATCGCCTCTGAAAAAGAAGAAGGTTTACCTTCGACTAGGAAAGTAAAGAAACCTTCACTAAGATCTTTTTCTTTCCTTATCCTTGAACTTTTTCTAAGTTCAGAAGGTTCACCTTTAGGATTAGATCTTTTCCTTTTCCTTGACTCATTAGATAAACCAGCTTCAAAAGAATCATGAACTAAGAAAGGATTAGAAGAGAGTTGATTTGGTACTTGGTTCTTGAAAGGAAAAATATTTTCAAAATAAGTAGCATCTCGAGATTCGATAAGAGTGTTATTTGAGATGCCACTTATATCAGAGTTTATCACTAGGAACCTATTTGTACTGCTATCTAAGGAATAACCTATAAAGATAGCATCTACAGTTTTAGGTCCTATTTTTCTTCTCTTGGGTTCAGGTATTCCTACCTTAGCTAAGCATCCCCACACTTTAAGATAATCTAGCCTGGGTGTTCTACCTTTCCAAAGCTCAAAAGGTGTTTTAGGATTATCCTTAAAGGGTATCCTATTTAAAATATAACATGCAGCTAAAAGAGCTTCCCCCCACAAGTTCTTAGGTACGCCTGAACTTATTAACATTGAGTTAACCATATCCATTAATGTACGATTTTTCCGTTCAGCTACACCATTAGACTGAGGAGAGTATGATGGTATAACTTTATGAATAATCCCATATTCTTGACAAAAAAGAGTCATTTCATTTGAAGTATATTCACCACCGCGATCTGACCTAAATTTCTTAAGCTTTTTCTCAGTTTGGGTTTCAGCTTCTACCTTATAAATCTTAAACTTATCTAATACTTCATCCTTAGATTTTATCAAATATATGTGACAATATCTTGAGAAGTCATCTATGAATGTTACAAAGTAACGACTTCCTCCCCGTGTAAGAAACTTGGTAGAGTCACATACATCGCTATGGACTAATTCAAGAAGTGTTGAACTCCTATTTACTGATTTAAAAGGTTTTCTAGGCATCTTAGCTTGAATACAAATCTCACATTTAAACTTTCTATCAATATGAACCTTAGGAATTAGATTAAGATTTGTCATGTAATGAATACGATCAAAATTTACATGACCAAGTCTACTATGCCAAACATTTGAAGATTCAACATTAAAAAGAAGAGAACTTTTATTAGATAACTTAGATGATACATTTAATTTAAAAAGACCTTCACATACAAACCTTTACCAACAAACTCATTATTACGAGTAATTACAACTTTATTTGACTCTAGAAAAATTTTATATCCTCTAGATATAAGAAGAGATCCACTAATCAGATTTCTTCTAATACTAGGAACTAACAACACTTCATGAAGGACCAGGATTTTTCAGATGTCATCTTTAGATCCACTTGACCTTTCCCAAGCACTTGTGCTGAAGAGTTATTCCCAAGTGTCACACCTCCTCCACTTGATTCCTGAAAGGTGGAGAACCAGGAGCGATCAAAATAAACATGAACATTAGCTCCTGAATCAAGCCACCAATCACAAGAAGATTGGGTTGAGTTAATTAAGAATTTTGAATTTACCGACCTAAAAGAAGGCTCAGCACCACTCTCAACCACGTTAACTTGTGGTTTGGATGATTTCCTCAATGGTTCAGTCTTTCGGTGGTAGCAGTCCTTCGCCACATGATTTGTCCTTCCGCACACAAAGCAGAATATGCCTTTATAATTCTTTGACTTCTGATTCGGTTGGTTCTGATTTGATCGGTTCTGAGGAGGTTTGTATGATTGGTTGGATCTAAATTGAAAATTCTTCTTCTTAAAATTCTTTCTCCTAGGTTTGAATTGATTTGGAGTTGGATTTGACTCGGTCAGATTGATTTTAGGTCCAAGGTCGGTCTTTTGATTTTGATTGATCTTAAGCCGGTGTTCTTCTTCAATCCTAATAGAGTTAATCACTTCTGTTAGGGTCAAACTACCTTGCTTATGGCTAAGCTCTCGAGTAAAGGATGACCAAGAAGGTGGAAGGGAATCTACTAAGGCTTGGACCTTATACTTTTCAGAAAAACTACAGCCAGTCAACTCTGACTTTCTGAGAAAATCTTGAAATTCATGAATTTGAATGCTAATGGGTTTGGAATCTACCATTATGTACTTTCAAAATTTTGAGATAGTGAATCTATCTAGACCAGCATCAACCATCCCATATTCAGCCTCAAGAGCATCCCATAGTTCCTTAGCAGTTTTAGTAAGAAGGTAGACATCATAAAGATTATCAGATAGGGAACTTAAAATTCTGTCTACAATGAAAATCTATTTCTTGGGATGTTTTTGATGAAGATGAGGTATCAACTATACTAGAAGAACCTTGTTGACTATTAGATTTGGGATCTGAAAATTCTATGGCAGAAAATAAACCTAAAGTGGTAAGCCAGTATTTCACTTGGCTTTACCACCTCCTAAAGAATGATCCATTAAATTTTTCTGGTTTGATTGCACTAAGATCATCAGAACCCATTTTGAAAATGTTGGTTTCTTAATTCGTTCTGCACAACCAAAAAGTATTTGAATTTTTTTAAATTAATAATATTTCAGATATTTCTAGATTTTAAATTTAAATTCAAAGGAATTAAATCTAGAAACTATTTGCAATAATAATCAAACGACTAAGCAATAATTAACTCAAATAATTCAATTCTAAATTTGAGTTTAATTTTTTTTTTTAAATTTCAAATTTGAATTTTAAATTTTAAATTCAAAACTAATTCTAAGGCTTCTGAACAGATTCAAAAATAAGAATTTTTTTTACTTTTAATAAAATCTAGCACTTTCTAATGATAGGAAAACTTGTCCTTAGCTGTTAGAAAATTTGTTTTTTCCTTTTGCAAAATTCCTTTATTAGAAAAATACTAGAAAATTAATCAAAAATTTATACTCAAAATTAAAATTAAAATTAAAATTAAAATTAAAAGGAATCAAATTGATCGAGGCGTATTAAACACTGCCCTAAGGACAAGTTTTCGCCCCCTCGTGCGGGTTGTTGGCGAATTGTCCTTAAGGTACAATGACCTGATTTGATTCGATCCTCCTACCGCGAGCACGATCGGGTGGAGGTTCAAACCCAGTGATTCTTCAGATGCCCAAATATAATAATAAAATAGTTAAATAAATCTTTTACCACCGGTAATTTGTTGAGAAAGATTTCCTTGTTTAGACTCCTTGTTGAGATAGCATCAAGATTTGCAGCAAAGGATCTTCAAGGAATTGCAGTAACCGAATCTTCAAGGATTTATAGCAACAGAATCTTTAGGGATTTACAGCAGGCAGAATCTTCAAGGATTTGCAGCAATAAGATCTTCAAAGATTTGCAGCAACAAAATCTTCAAGGATTGCAGCAACAAGATCGGATTTGCAGTAACAAGATTTGTAGCAACGGAATTTTTATTAAGGATTTTTTTTTGCCTTCTATATTCATTACTCTTTTCCCTTAGTTTATCCATATATTTATATTTAAAAAATGACCGTTTCTCCTTGTGACCGTTTCTTCCCAAACGGAAGGAAAAGCGGAACGCTCGAGCAAACGCTCGAACGTTTCGGGAAATCACGGAGCATTCCGCAAACGCTCATCGCGAGCGTTTCGAGCGCGTCCCACGTGAGCATTTAATGCTCGTGTGGGTCGGTTACCACCTTTTTTTTTTAACTTTTAACAAACGGCAAAAGTCAACATTCTCCTCCATCGGTTTCGTGAACCGCATGAACACCGCGCTACCTGGGACCGATCCCACTTCCCCGTTATTTTTTTTCTTTCCCTGTAACTCCCCTTCTGGCCTTCCTGGCCTTCTGTCATTGTTTTCAATCCTAGGGAAGAGCTTCCGCGGCTTCCGTTACGTGAAAAATGAAGGGATTAAAGAATGAAAGGTGGAGGGTACATTTCCCCTTTCCATGCTGTGAGTCTTCATGGATTCCACGGAAGGGATCTTTTACGTGAAAAAGAGACACATGGTGGTAGAGAGGGAGAAACTTACATGTTCTGTGAGTTGCGTATTAAGATCGGAATCCCACACGCGAGGAGATCAAAAGGAAGTATGCTATTCTAATCATCAATCATAATAAGAAATATATATATAAAAGAATCATCAAACATAGATTCATAATGAAAAATCCTAATTTCTTCAATCAAGGCTCCAATACCACATGTAAGATCCATTAAAGGATCTTCTTTAATAAACATAATGGCCATAATCTTAGAATAAATAATTTTTACATGAAAACATACATAAAATATAAACCAAGAATATGTACCTTGATCTATTGATATTCGCTCTTCGTTGACGAGGAACGAGAGGCTGCGTATGTGTTAACGACAGATTGAGTTTCTCCCTCTTTCCTAATTCTCTTACTTATCTATTTTGATGGTCAAACAGACTATATATATATATATATATATAGGAGAAAGAGGACCAATCTGATAATACGATAAGTTTCTCTTTCTATCAAAGAGAGGTTATCAGATAACAACTTCCCAAAGATAAACCAATAGAAAATTAGCTTTATTAAACCATCATTATCACTTAAATTTAAATATCTAATAAAATCAGATATCATAATTATCATTTAGAATAAATAAATGATAAATCAATCATATATCCACGTGGGCCACATAAAAGGAAACGCTAACATTATGAACCTGCTATTTTTCCTTCTACACTTGATTGGCATATTTCACAAAGAACTTTCAGGGATGCTTCAATATTCCCATGGAGTTGCTCTTTAGCTCGCTCTTCACATTCCACATTGTTCAGAATCTGAAAGCAGCCTTTATCAAAATTTGCAACCAACCTGGCCACGTACATCTACCGATTGGAACCCACATTGGGAGCCTGAACTCTTAACATAGATTTCCAAAGATATGCTTTAGACTATGGAACTGGTGTTGCTAGTTGAAAGAAGGAATTTGGCCGTCCAGTTCAATTAATAAAGGAATAAATTAAAACAATCCAAATCCCTCTGATCATATGTTTGCATTGCCCGGCTGCTTGTAAAAAGATGGGCAGAAGCAATGAACCGAGGGAAAAAAAAACAAAACGCTCAGCTACAGCTCCCCGCTGGCACCGCTTTCTGGAGCGTTAACATTGCTCATGCCACGACTGTTTTTCGGCCGATCAATTATTGATCGCAACCCTCACTTGATCAAGAGATCACATCCATCATGTGTCCTGGGTGGTAGAAACTGACCCAAGTTCCATTAATTTCTTAACACCACCATTCTTAATTTTAAAGATGTGACATCAGTTTCATAAAAACATTGTTAAACGGCATGAGGCCACAATCATCACATTTTACAAAGCATTCCGGGAAGCCGATATACGAAAGAACCACATCATAAATAATGTATTCCAAGGCAACTGCAAAACAAGTAACATAAAAGCATCATCAATATAGGGTTCAATCATCACATTTTCTGAAGCATGCCGGCAGACCAAATACAAAATGATTTTATCATGGTTTATGTAAAGCTTTAAACTTGAAATTACAAAACCCACAGATGCACGGGGTGTATGATAAAATTTTTTGATATGTTTTGTCTGACAGAATTTACAAGCATGGAGCCCCGACAAGGAACATGTAAGCTCAGGTGTGGCATATCCAAAGTCTAGATAAGTTACATAGATTTGAGAGCATAGGCTACCTAAGTTCTCAGGTTCTTAAGTCATTTGGGTCGGCTTGTGACCCAAGAATAGAGAGCATGTGAGTCATGGGTGTACATGGGCTCAGATTTGAGTGCTTTCTTGTATGGCTTAAAAGGAAGTTTTTTGAGATAATATTTAATAACCTAATTATAGGTTATGGGACTGGGTCCATGGGGATTGAGCTCAGGTTTTCTGGATTGGCTTCAATATTTTAGGGAGTTTGTTAGGGAGTTGGTTACGGACTAGTGCAAAGAAGTTTTATCATCCAAGATGGATGATTATTTAAGGCTCTCTCTAAATGTAACGGGATAGACTAAAGAAAGAAAGGCATTCTCTATTTCTTTGATATCCATCTAGTCTTTTTCTTCTCCATCTTTCCTCACACGCCTGATTTCGATGGAAGCTGCACAATAAGTGGTATCAGAGCATCATAGAGGTGCTTCGAAAGAGAAAAAAGATTTGTAAAGGAAAAAATCAGATACCAGATTCATCTCCAGAAGAAAAAAAAAAATCAAGAAGGGCTGGTTGGGTGGAAAAGGATTTAAAAATCCAAGAAGAAGGGGTTGTGGTGGCTTCTTTGCATTTTGAGTTACTGGTGACGTAAGGCCTCGTGAAAAGCAAGCATCAACTCATGGAAAGCCTCTCACGCACATGTAAATTGCAGCAGGAAAGAAAACTAAAAGGATTATAAAATAATCCTAAGAAATTCTTGAAGGGGCTGCAGGAGAGGATTTCAAACAGGATTTTGCCTTTAGCTATTTTTCTTAATTCATCTATGTGATTGCTATTTGTGGCCTGATCAACCATGAGTAGTGGAAGTAAAGTTGAGTTTAAAAATTTTAATGAAAAAGAACGTTTTTCCATGTGGAAGGTGAGGGTTGAGGATTTACTAGTGCTGAATTTTCTTGTTGCTTTGGAATCAAAGCCTAAGGAGATGTTAGATGGAATTGGTTGTCTCTTAAGAAGAGAGCATCTGCAGTAATCAGAGGGTGTCTTGCTGATTCAGCTTTGTAAAGTGTCCTAAATGAGAAGAAACCGAAGGGTCTTTGGGCCAAGTTGCGTCCTTGTACATGGGCAAAAATATATGCAATAAACTTATGTTGAAGAAACAATTATATAGTCTTCGGATGCAGGAAGGTGAAGATATTTTCTTCATATTCAGAAGTATGATAGGGTATGCAATGATTTGATGACTCTCGGTGTTAAGATAAAGGAAGAAGATAAATCTCTTCTCTTGTTATGTTCATTTCCTATGTCTTATGATCCTCTTGTTAATACACTACTTTATGGAAAAGAAACACTGCTTTATGAAGATATTAAGTTTGTATTGAGATCCAATGAGCAACGAAAAAAGATGACAGAAAAAGGTGTACCTTAGGAGGTCCTCACGGTGAGAGAGAGAATCGGCAGAGGCAAGGAGGTCAGCAAGCATAGGGACCGATCCAGGTCCAGTTAAAGAAAGGCAAAGGCAAGTTCAGATGTTACAAGTATAATGAGATTGAACACATAAAGAGGAATTGTCCTCTTTGGAAGAAACCTCAAGACAAGAAGAAAGAGAAGGAATCTGTCAGTACTGTTGAAGATGTAGGGATCGAAAAGGACCTCTTAGTGGTTTCACATGCATACATAAGTACAGCAAACAATTGGTTACTTGATTCAACCTGCTTACATCATTATACATCGCATCGGTCCTGGTTTGCAGATTATATAAAATCGATGTGGGGAATGTGACATTAGGGGATAATCATTATTGCAGGATGGCAAGAGTTGGCACAGTTAGGATCAGAATGTTTGATGGGTTGTGAGAACCCTTACTCATGTGAAGCATGTTCCTGACTTGAAGAAGAACCTAGTATCCTTGGGGTACCTGGAAAGGAATGAATTTGATTTTAGTTGTCATTCCAGGAATGGTGTACTCAACATCATGAAAGGTGCCATAGTTGTGAAGAGGGAAAAGAGGCTGAAAAATAATTTGTATCATCTGATTGGGTCTATGATGTATGGAGGGTCTAAGACAGTAGCAGCAGTGCACAGTCAGCAGGATATATACTCCATGTGGCACTATCGTCTTGGTCACATGGGAGAGCGAGGCATGAGGGTGCTAATGAAGGATAGAAGGATTTTAGCTTTGGATGAGTGTGTTACAGAGGTCTGTGAGCCGTGTCAGATGGGCAAGCAACACAAGAAAAATTTTCTACTAGTTCAGCATAGATTACAGGTCCCTTGGAGCTAGTACACAGTGATGTTTGGGGTCAAGCTCCAGTTTTGGGCAGGATTGGGCCAGATATTTTATGACTCTGATTGATGATTTTTCAAGAAAAGTCTTGGTATATTTCTTGAAGAAATAGTCAGAGGTCTTCTCCAAATTTCAAGCATGGCAGGCTGAGATGAAGGAGACAAGGAGATATGTAAAGGTGGTACGGTTTGATAACGGTGAAGAATTCATAAGTAAGGAGTTTCTAAAATTTTGCACAGATGAAGGCATCAAAAGGCAATTTTCAGTTGTTAGAACCAAAGTTATCAATTTCATTTCGATTTATATTTCATTTTAGCTTATGAAACAAAATATTTCGGTATCGGACCATTTTGGTGCTTCGTTTCGGAATATATATATATATAATAAAAAATTTGTTCATAATTCATATTCTTCATAAATAATAATAACAACATAAAAATAAAGAGTTTGAGTTTTTGAGAGATGCGACCATGCAACTGAAAGAAGAGGGGTAGGATAACTAGGGTTTATTTTTTTTTGACATTATATATATATATATTATAAATGGTCCTAAAAGGTTTAACAATCATAAATTATGCTGAAATGGTAGAAACATGCCAAAACGGACGAAACACGCCGAAAAGCACCGAAATGGCCAAAAAATCTTTCGAAACGAAATGTAAGGCTCATCTTTTCGGATAAGCCATCGAAACGAAACGTTTCGGTCGAAACGATCGAAACGAAACAAAATTGACAACTTTGGTTAGAACTCCTCAACAAATGGAGTGGATGAGAGAATGAACCAAACTCTCATGGGAAAAGCTAATATATGAGATTGCAAGTAAGATTACCTAAAATGTTTTGGGTGGACACAATTGACACAACAGCCTGCTTGGTGAACATGTCTCCTTATGTCAAGCTTGATGGAAGGTTATCATAGGATGTATGGTTTGGTAGATAGATGGAGTTCTGCCATATCAGAGTTTTTGGGTATACAATATATGTACATGTGGATGCCAATCAACAGACTAGTTGGACACCAAAGCCCAAAAAATGATATTCATTGGATATCCGTGAGGAGTCAAGGGATACAGGCTATGGGATCTCTTGGAGCAGAAGGCCACGATCAGCAGGGATGTCATTTTCGATGAGAGCTCAGTCCTCAAAAGCAGGAGGTGATAGATGTTCAGTCGAGGCCCAGTCGGACACGAGTGGGCAGCAGGAGGCTCAGCAGGGTGCAACTGAGCAACTAACCTCTTATGATATTTTACCTTTTGTAGGATCATCAGAAGAACATGAGATTCAGGTGGAGCATACTCCAAATATGTCTTCACATGCGGGGACCAGCCAGATGCATGATCACGGCAGATATAAGCAGAGGAAGGAGTCACATCCTGAGATAGGCATCAGCATTGCACTGCATAGGCCAAAGAGGGTCATTTGGCAGCCAGAGCGATATAGGTTTGGCGAGACCATATCATGTGCATTGGTGGCTGCCAGTGAAGGACCAATTACCTACCAGAAGGCAATGACAATTTAGGATAGAGATAAATGGGTCCAGGCAATGGCGGAAGAAATGCAGTCCCTGCAGAAGAATCAGACTTGGAGGTTGATGTTATTGCCAAGTAGAAAGAAACCCATTGGTTGCAAATGGGTATTTCAGTACAAAGGAGCCATAGAGGAGGAGATTAGGTATAAGGCCAGGTTAGTGGCCAAAGGATTTTCTTAGAAAGAAGGCATTGACTACAATGAGATGTTCTCACCAGTAGTACAACACACATTTATCAGGATGTTGCTGAGCATTGTAGTAGTGCAGAATTTAGAACTGGAGCAAATGGATGTCAGGACGGCCTTCCTTCATGAGGATTTGAAGGAGAAGATTTATATGGAGCAGCCAAAGGGGTTCATAGAACCGAAGTCAGAAAGAAAGGTATGTCATTTGCAGAGATCCTTGTATGATTTGAAGCAGTCGCCATGTCAGTGGTACTTGAGGTTTGATACTTTTGTGAGGAGCATCAGCATGTCTAGATGTGAGTATGATCCCTATATTTATTTTTGAATTTTAGAAGATAATTTCATATTATAATTGCTTTTGTATGTAGATGATATGTTAATTGCATGCAAAAGTAAAGCTGTTGTGAAGGATCTAAAGAAAGCATTGTCAGCTGAGTTTGAAATAAAGGATTTAGGTCCTGCTACATCTTATTTTGGGGATGAAAATTTTTAGGGACAGATACAGAAGGTTGTTTCACTTATCTCAGGGAAACTTATATCAAGAGGGTCTTGGAGAGGTACAGTATGAATGGTGCAAAGCTAGCCGCATTACCATTAGCTTGTCATATTAAACTCTTCAAGACTATGTCACTGAGTTCTGAGACAGAGGCCGAGAAGATGTCTAGAGTACCTTATGCTTCAGGAGTTGCCAGCCTCATGTATGCTATGGTATGTTGTAGGCCTGACCTTGCATATGTGTTAGCCAGGTTAGCAGATTCATGGCTAGTGCGCGTAGAGCACATTGGAGAGCTCTGAAAGGGATCTTCAAATATCTTATTAGCACAGTCAGCATTGGTGTATACTATGGGTATAATAGCATGGAGGATAGCACTAGACTGATCATGGAGGCTTAAGATCGGATAGCAGGTTTTGTTGATGATGACTATAAAGGTAATTTGGACACCAGGGAGGTTGACGACAGGGTATGTCTTTATGTTGAATGGTGGTTCAATATTATGGAGGTCATGTCTGCAGCTAGTGACGGCTTTGTCTACTACAAAGTCAGAGTATATTGGTATTTCAAAGGCTGCAAAAGAGGCTATGTGGCTGAAAGGTCTTGCACTGAAGATGGGGATAGTATAGGGGGTGATCAGGATTTTTTCTGATAGCCAGAGTGCTTTATGTTTGGTCCAGAACTCGGTCTATCATGCTAGGACCAAACATATTGACATCAGATACCACATGATCAAAGAGCTTATGGAGGATGGTGAGTTGGAGCTTGTGAAAGTGTTTACCAAAGATAATGCAGTGGATGCACTCACTAAGGTACTTTCTCAAGATAGCTTCTTCATATGTGGAGCACTGATACTCTTTGGAATGGCTAGAATCATTTAAAAGTTGGAAGTAATGCTTATGGTTTAAATCCCAGAGCAATCCCAGTATTGCCCAACCACTCTGTTTAACCATAGTCCCTCACATTTTGGACAGTAAGGTTGCGTTTGATAGAAAAAATATTATTCATGAATAAGTGTATGGGATAGAGTTTATCCCCTGACTATCCCTAGGGATATCCCTTGGCTATCCTATTGATCATATCAAATGCAAAAAGGTAAATTCATAGGATAACTTTTTTTTACTCTTATTTGGATGGATAACCAGCTATTCCTATATTTTCAAGGGAATAAATTGAGGGGATAACCCATGGTTAAGTATGGTTAAAGATGAATTATACCTTTGGTTAACTTTATTCCCAGCTATCCTTATAGTTATGGCTTTTGGAAATAAAAGGGGATATCCAGGGGATATCCCCTCTTATACCCTATTTCAAACACTACCTAAGAGATGATTGTTAAGATCTGAAAGAATTTGAAACATATGTCCAACATGAAAGGCAAAGGTAAAAATATGTTTAAAGAAACAAAAGGAAACAATGGGCAAAATCATTTGTACAACATAAATAAACCAAAACAAGATCATAAGTTCAAAACTTCCAATAATGTTGTACATATTATGCAAGGATTTCACATAATAAGCCTTACTGGCTAGACTTCATGGCAAAATTTTCTCTAAAAAACTTAATAATGTCAATTTTCAATTGAATAAACATCTTTTGTCCCCATGGTAGCAACCAAATTCAGTAGTCCTCCTTCATTGATGAAACACAAATGCACAAATAGGTTTGTTAGGATTTTCTACCAGATGAACAGAATGAACACAAAATCTCATCTAAGACTCATAAGCAAAACATGAGCCACTTTTTCTCTTTTGAGGGAACTCTTAGGGCACATTTTGTTAGGAGTCATGTTCTCACAGGTATGCTTTACAAAATAATATTAAAAGAAAGCATGGTGATCATTCTAATACTGCATTTGGAATTTGTTCTCAGGTTTATCTAGTCATTCTAAAATAATTGTTACGTCTGTTTGATCCATTAGCAACACCTCCTATTCTTTATGGATGTTAACAATTTCTGTGGTTTAAACTTTTTTTTCCTACTTGAAAGCATCTTCACACTCTCTAATTTAAAAGTACTGAGATCTCCTCTCAGATTTCTTACTGAATTTTCTTAGAATATGATACCAAGAGTGAGAACAATTGTTACAATTCCTCTGCTGAATATAACAATCTCTAGGCATGTCAAGTCAGAGATTAACCCACATTTATGGTTTACCTATCATGCTGAACATCTCTCCTTTATGGAACTTACAAAGTCTTCTAGCATCTGAGTTCTAATTGATGTCATTTCAAATATTAATTACATATCCCTTGTCTACCATTTTAGGCAATCGCACATTACCAAAACTATTATTATGCTACTTGAGCATCATGAGTTATCAACACTTAATATTAAAGAACTTTTGCTAATATATATTAGAGTGGAGAGAAAGAATATTTGATTCCAAATATAATAAGAATCTTTGCTGCTTCCGATACTATCAATTATTCTTTACAATGTTTAAATCGGTAGAAAATAAAAAACTATATTCTTCTTAAGGTTTCTTGTATATAAATCAAATGAATATAAAAAAATATAAGCTTCTAATGTTATAATATTATGCTCTTTTGGTTGCATAATGTTTAAACATTCAAATCAAATAAATTTTGATTTGTACATATTATAGTATATACTTTCCTTCTAAATCATTTAAAATTCATAATAACAAGTAAAATTACTTCATACTGACACAAAGTAAGGGAGCATTTAAATTTTTGTGACCATTGGAAACCCAACGTTAAGTGAGACCATTCCTCAATTAAAAGAGTTTTCATAATTTGAAAAAATATTAAATTATTTGATTACTCATCCTAACAGTCGAATAGTGAATTTAATTTATATTACGCTCCAACGATTCAAAAAAACACATTATAAATAGTGGCTATATATTGTTAACCAGAGTATCTCCATGTTTTAATAACAAATAGAATTACTTCACACTGAGATAAGAAAGGAAGGATTTAAATTTTTATGATCATTGGAAATCTAATGATAAATGACCATTCCATAAATTCAAAAAATTTATAGAATCCAAAAGATATTACATTATTCTATTGTGCATCTAAATGGTCGAATAATGAATGTAATTTATGTTAGGCTCCAACGGTTCAAAAAAAAAATCTCTATATATAGTGGATATGCATTGTTAAAGCAAAGCATCTTGAAGTATCAATCTCCATCTTATAATCCTATTCAATTTGCTGCCAAGGTGAGTATTTTTCTCACTAGGTGCATGAAGTCCTCATTTTGGGTGTCTATTAATCCTATTATCTTCTCATTTCTTATTGTATCCTTTTTCTATGAAGAAATGCACATCTTCTTTTTATTTATAAATTCTTTCATCTTGTCTCCTTGATTGTTAGATAATATACCCAACCATCCATAAGTTGCATCTATCCATATACCTAGAAATTTCTGGCTAAAACATGGTTTATGATTGTTTTTAAGGTGTTATACTTTTTGAACAAAAGAATCAGCTATTTGGTTTGATCTTTCATGTGTATGTTCTAATTTATGAACCCCAGATACTATATGAAATTCTGTTTTGAAATTCTAATATAGTTGATTGACCGTTTTTAAAGAATATTGTGCTTCTTTGGTTTTATAGCTTAAAAACATTCAAATCAATTGAGTTTTAGTTTGTACATATTTGTAGTAAATGCTTTCGTTTTAGACCATTTCAGTTCATAATAACAAGTAGAATTGACTCTCACCAAGACAAATAATGAAGCATTTAAATTTTTATGGCCATTGAAAACCCAACAATAAGTATCTGTTTTATCGATTAAAGAGTTTTTATAATTTGAAAGATATTAAATTATTCTACTACTCATCCTAATGGATAAATAGTGAATATAATCTATGCTAAGCTCCAATGATTTAAAAAAATCTATATAGCAGCTATACATTGCTAAAGCTGGATATCTTGAAGTATTAATCTTTATCTCGAAATGCTTGTTCAGCTTGTTATTAAGGTAAGTTGGATTTTTTTTTTCACTGCATGAAATTTTCATTTTGGGTAAAGCTTGTTGATTCTATTTCTCTTATTATTTTCTACCATAACTTCTCTTTTTTATATTAAAAATTATGTTTTTTATTTATTTTTTCTCATTGTTAACTAAATGTTGCATGGCTATATTGTACCTAATGATCCAAGAGTTGCATCTACACATGTCTTGTGATCTATGTTGTAATTTATGAGCTTCATATCTTAGAGAAAAAAAAATAATTTATAATTCTTTTTTACTTGATTGTACAATTTCTTTCAATCAGAAACATCCATTCACATTCGACCTTGTCAAGTTTATTTAGCAGTTGATTTTGTGCTTGCTTTCAGTCATAAACTTCCACCCACATTCTGCTTTCTTAGTATGTTATCACCGCTCTTTCTTGTAATAAATAAATATAAGTAGAGTGTCTCCACCTAAAAAAACCATGCATACATCCTGCTAACAATAAGGAGTTTTCCTTGCAAGAACCAAAAGCATGTAGCATATAGTTGCTGATCTTTATTTTTTGTGTTATAGAATAAGAAAAATTCTCTTTTTTTAAGATGGCGAGGATAAAGCACACTCCCCGGAAGCCACCGGGCTATGGTCTCATCCCAAGAACTTATCCGCCCACCAGAATGGAAGTCCGAGACGACAGTGGGTCCCAGAAGCGGACAAACAAAGAGGAGGCAAGACGAACATCCTCCCAAGGCCAACAGCATCCTCTGACAATGAACGATGCGGAGAAAGAGAACACCGGCCCTGACGAGAGGATGCCTGCAGTGGAGAGCCACACCAATGATGAGGTCCAACAGGAAATAGTAGTAGAAGAAGAACAAAAGCAGGAAGGAGATGGCGATACCCATCGGAAGCTGATAAAAGAGCTGAAAGCTTTCCGAGAGCTTGGGCTCATGACGAAGAAAAATCCGAGTGAGGAGGAGGAGGAGGAAGAGGAAGCTTCCAGCGAAGACCCATGCTATGGCGAGGAGGTGAAGAAGAAGTATCCTTTTTTCTTCTACTTCATCCCCCAGAATCCTCATTACCAAGGCTTGCTGCTTGACGGATTTGGAGAAGCGATAAAAAAGACGGTGTACCAAGCCTTATGGTACAATTTGGTCGATCTTATGGAGAGGGCCCTTCACACAAACTCCTTCTCAAGTCGCAGTGATATGGAAGAGATGAAACAGCAAGCCATGGATCTGGAGAAGCTAGGCTTCGACGTTCGACATGTGAAGGCCCTGTTGGAGCAGCCAACGCGCAGTATCTACGACCTCAATGATGCCAGAAATCGGCTTAATTTGGCGAAGAAAAGGAAGCGGGGCATGGAAGAGAATATAGCGGAAATTGAGATCCTGGAAGCCAAAGCTGCCAAGTTTAAGAGTATGCTTTCTGATGTCGAGGCCAAGATTTCGCTGCTGAAACCTGCAGTCGGTTCTTCTGAGGAGCAGGCATCTACGCTGAAGAAGCTGACTAAATGTGTGGAGGATGAAGAGAAAAATTTTCAAGAAACGCTGGACAGCTGCAAAGCTTTTGACTGAGAATCGCATGCCTGGGTGCATGCATATCAATAAAACTTGTCTTTTATGAACTCCTTATCTTGGATGAATTTATCTCTTTTATCTTTACTGCAGTGGATGGGGAAGAGTAATGTTGCTAGAATCGCATGATATATGTATGATATAAATGGTCAGTCTTATGGGCTGGCTGATCAGTTTCTTCTAGCTGTGAAAAATCATTAATTTCCATGACAAGAAACAAAATCTTTAGTATCAAAAAGGTCAGGATGTAACCAAAGTCTTTTAATTCGTTAATCTGAAACATCAATCAATGAATGAGAGAGCCATAGTGAGTGACGTGTGTTTCAGTCCCACACGTTAGTTATGAATATTTATACACAACCGAGAAATTCAAACATCACTTTTCTTGACTAACTTTTTGAGTGAAATCTGTGATTGCTATGCTGAGCAAGTCTGAAGCAGTTGGATAGTTTTAGCTGTTACGAACCATTGAAGCAGCCAATTATCATGCAATGTAAAATCTGGGTAGTTTAAGGAAACCATTATCAGTTCTTAGTATAGCAGAAACTTGAAGGGATGCTCTCTATGTCTGAACCTTGACATCTGAACAATTTTCTAAATTCAGGAGATGCAAGGATATTAGAACTCCAAAATTTAGCTATATATTGTGGACAAAATATCATACTCATTGTAACAATCCAGCTATGAGATTATGGACTCCTCTATGTGTACCTCTCTCTCTCTCTCTCTCTCTCTCTTCTCTCACCGTGTGGCAGATTTTGCACTTTACTCTTCCAAAGTAGCAGAACAACTAGCTTTGATGTTTGTAATCAGTCCCTGCCATATTGTACCAAATTACTTTTAGAGAAGAAGAATAGAGGTTCCAAATTTCAATTGGATTATTTTTCTCCAAGGACTAATATCTAGTTTTCAGATTATAAATAAGCAAACCTAATAACTTTATCATGGGAATCATAATGGGCTTTTGTAAACCATACCGCTGGAGATGTCCTGAGTTCCGATGGTACCAATATAATCGTTTACTTTTGTAAACAACGAAGCATTTATTGCTGTCATTCCACTTATGAACCTGCTATTTTTTCCCCTTTATGAGCCTGCTATTTTTCCCCTTATCAACAACATTCCATTTATGAAGCTGCTATTTTTCTTTTATCCACAGCGTGACACCTGATTTTATGAACTTGCTATTTTGCCCTTCTCGACAACCTTCCACTTATGAACCTGCTATTTTTCCTTCTCTACAGCATGACACTTGATTGCATGAACCTGCTATTTTCGCCCCTTCTCGACAACATTCCACTTATGAACATGCTATTTTACATTCCATTTATCCTCTTTTTATGAACCTGCTATCTTTTCCTTCTCCGCAGCAAGACACTGGATCAACATTTTGTTGGAATTCTAATGAAAATATAGCACATATATATGTGCAGCGGAAGCAAGCGGATCATTTAATATGCTTAATTTAATATTATCATATAATTTTTAAATATAAATCATACCGATATGTTGTGGTATCAAAGGAGCTGCTATCGGATTTGAAGCTACGAAGAAAGAATTCCATTGACCAAGGTACGTCATAAAATTACCTAGAGAATAAAATTGAAACCAGAGACGAAACTAGAGCCTTTCTCATCTTTCTCAAGATCGGTATCAAATTATGAGAGTGGGCTCACTCTTGTTTTTCTCTGATTCTCATAACTCTGGCGCACATAAAATAAGAGAGGAAAGGAGAGAAATTTTTCTTTCGTTGTGTCATATTTAACGTATTCTGAAAGTTCACATTATGCCCTATTTATAGGCTCAAGGTAAATCAGAAAAAAATTATTTAAATAATTTAATTTAGATATCTTTTATTTATTACAATTTATTTTGACCGCATGAGAATAATTTTTTATACACGTACGTCAACTCCTTGATCATATCAAGAAAAAAGTTATTTTCTTATTTGTAACTAATTTACAAATAATATCTAAATTAAATATAATATAATAATATCTAAATTATCAAATCTTATTTAATAATTTTAGATATTATTATTTTTAAATATCTAATAAATTAATTTTATTATTTATTTTAAATATTTTCAATAATCATATTATCAAAAATATCAAAAATTAAAATTACTTTCTCTCTCCATTAATTCATAATATGCACTACATACAGGAGAGAAAAAAAATTCTCTTATATGATGTTCCATAATAACATTTATGTGCAACCATTCATTTCAATTATTATATGAACAATGTATCTAAACACATTTTTATTTTATTCAATAACCAATTTATTGTTCCAAAATAAATGTAAGAAAAATAATCAATCAAATTGATTATTTATCTTCATAATAAACTCTTTATTATAAAGTTTTAATAAATATTTTATTTAAAAAATAATTAATTAATCATATTAATTATTCAATTCAAGAGTATTTGATGCGATTAACCTAAGACGGACCATGGACCCATAATTTTAAGCTTTAATAAACTTGAATAAACTCAATTAAAACTCTTTAATTGATTATTCAGTTTATTAGTCTCGAACTTATTCCACTAAAAACTCAGTACTCTTGAAAATTATAGATTAATTTTACTCAAAAACTTGAGTCGCCATATAATCATTATATGTAATTCAACCCTCCATAATTAGTTTATAACTAGAGCTAGGTGAAATAACCATTGAACCCCTCTAATTATCTCTTATGCTTTAAGTACCATTGATTCACTAGTTAAATAGTTAATTTATGATCGAATCATAAATTGTGCTCATAATTGTTTAGCTACATAATCAATTCTTAAGAAACTAATTTGCTTCTTTTCAAGAGCCATGGATTTCATATCTTTAAATCACATTCCCAGCCCAATGTGTTATTAAACCTTCAAGGTGTAAGTATTGGGTCCAACATCAAATAGGCTTTAACGAACAAATCAAAAGATCCAATAGCACAATCAAAGAGTCTATGATTAAGTCAGGATTAAGATTGATGTACATATGATCATCTTATGAAATAAACTAAATTCTTTATAATGGTCTTAAATATTCAAATTATATCGGTCCAAATCTTATATAATCTTATTATATATAATACCTCCACTAAGTGTCTCTACACAACAATCCAGATAAAATTATCACATTCATAATGTTTATAGACTGTATTAGTGATTAGCGATAGAAGAACCATACTTTTATCAATCACGGACATGTTTAAATATATTAGCTATAATTTTAATCCTCTTGTATATATTATATTAAAATTACAGGCTCATAATATATTTTGAATTTTTTCTATAAACATTCATCTTTCATATAAATGAGGCAAGATTGAAGAAAAATGCTTCTTTATTAATGTAAAAAATTAAAAGTATAAATACATCTAGTTTCAAGGGCATTATTCCTAACAATCTTTCACTTGTCCTAAAGCAGATGTGACATATCTTTTAATCGCATTCCCATAAGATGTTTGTTGAACATCTTCTCAGGCAGTGTCTTTATGAGTGGATCAGCCAGATTTTATTCCAATTCTATTTTTATAAAATTAACATCACCTCGATGCACGATCTCTTTACTGAGATGGTATTTTCTCTCGCTATGCTTGCCCCTTTTATAGCTTCTGGGTTCTTTTGAATTAGCCACGGCACCACTATTATCATAGAATAATGCCAATGGCATATCCATTTCTGGAACAACTTCTAAGTCAGTATAAAACTTTTTAAGCCAAACTAATTCTTTAGCTGCTTCACAAGCCACTATGTACTCAGCTTTCATGATAGAATCAGCAATGCTAGATTGTTTGACACTTGTCTAGATAACTGCTGCACCACCAAGTGTGAACACTGATCCATATTTTGACCTTCGAGAATCTTTATTTGATTGAAAATTAGAATCAGTGTATCCTAAGGGGTTCAGGTCTCCACCTGAATACACAAGCATATAATTTCTCATTCTCTGAAGATACTTGAGAATGTGCTTTACTGCCACCTAATGCTTTATCCAAGGTTTGACTGGAATCGATTAACAACTCCCACTACATAGTAGATGTCTGGTCTAGTGCATAGCATAGCATACATTGGACTTCCAACTGCCGATGCATATGGATTCCATCTCATGTCCTCTTCTTCTTGTAGTGTCTTAGGACACTATTCTTTAGAGAGAACAATTCCATATCGGATCAAAAGAAGACCCTTCTTGATATTCTACATCAAAAAATGAGCCAGTACCTTATTGATATAAGATACCTGAGACAGTGCTACGAGTTTGTTCTTCCTATCCCTAATGATTTGAATACTAAGAACATAACTCGCCTCTCCCAAATCTTTCATTTGGAATTGTTCGGCTAGCCATGTCTTTACGTTAGATAATATTTTTACGTCATTTCTAATTAGTAAGATATCATCTACATAAAGTACTAAGAAAACTATACTTTTTTCATTAATGAGCTTGTATACATAAGGTTCATCAACATTTTGCTCGAAGCCATAGGTTTTGATAGTTTCATCAAACCTAATGTTCCAAGATCTGAAGGCTTGTTTGAGTCCATAGATGGACCTGTTAAGCTTACAGACTTTCTGCTCCTGATCTTTAACAATGAACCCCTCTGGTTGTTCCATATATATGAACTCCTCTAGATATCCATTCAAAAAGGCTATCTTTACATCTATTTGCCATATTTCATAATCAAAATAGGTAGCTATAGGTAAGAGAATGCGATGGACTTTAACATGGCAACTGGGGAGAAAGTCTCTTCATAATCAACTCTCTCATTTTGGGTATAACCCTTTGCCATAAGTCTAGCTTTGAATGTCTCTACCTTTCCATCTGCTCTTTTTTTCTTCTTGAAGATTCATTTACATCCATTGGTCCTGACATCTTTAGGTGGATCTATAAGTTCCCAGACAATATTAGAGTACATATACTCCATTTCTTGGTTGCTTCTAGCCATTTGTCCTTATCAGGATCATCCATCGCATGCTGGTATGATGATGGATCATCATCGTTGTTATCAGCTGCCACAACAATTGCTTCGCTATCCTGTCTATAGCGGGTCGGGGTTCTAATAATCCTCCCACTACGTCTAGGTACCATAATATCCTTACTAGGATTTATGGTTTCTTCTTTCCTATTTTCAATAACTTTTGTTGATTGGATGGTGATCTGATCTTTGAGCACTTCGAGTACCACTTTACTCAGAGGTTTAAATTTTTGCATATAATTATTTTCAGGAAAAGTGGCATTTGTCAATACAAACACCTTTTTTTCTTATGGACTATAGAATAAACCTCCTCTAGTGCCCTTTGGGTAACCAACAAATAGATACACTTCTATTCATGGTTCAACCTTCCCAGATTTGCCCTTAAATATGAACTGGACATCCCCATATGCAAAAATGATGCAAACTCGATTTATGCCCATTCCATATTTATAAGGGTGTTTTGGATATAGATTTAGATGGTATGGCATTCAAAATATGCATTATCATCTGTAAGGTATATCCCCAAAATGATATTGGTAGTGAGAAATAACTAATCATTGATCAAATTATATCTAACGATATCTAGTTTCTCTTTTCTACAACACCATTTTGCTGTGGAGTTCTCAAAGCTGTGAGCTGTGAAACAATTCCATGCTCAATAAGGTAATCCTTAAATTTTATATCAAGGTATTCTTCACCTCGATCTGATCGCAGTATTTTCAATGATTTACCTATTTATTTTTCAACTTCTGCTCGAAATTCTTAAAACTTTTCAAAAGTCTCATACTTTCTTTGTATTTGGTAAATAAAACCATATCTTGAGTAATCATCAATGAAAGTAACAAAGTACTCATAACCACATCTAGCTTGTACATTGAATGGTCTACATACATCCGAATATATTAGTTCTAGTAGTTCATTAGCCCTTTGGCCCTTTGCAGAGAAAGGTCTTTTGGTTATATTACCTTCTAAATAAGACTTACAGACAGAAAGAGTGCCAACACTTAGCTCTCTGAAGGACCATCCTTCACAAGTCTGTTTATCCTATCAAGGTTAATGTGACCAAGCCTAAGATGCCCAAGATATATTTCATTATCACTGTTTATTACCTTTTATCTTTTGTTAGACCTAGAATTAGCTACTTTAAATAGGTCGTTGGTATTATAAGAAATATTTTCATAAGGTGATAAAACATATAATCCATCGACTAAACATCCATGACAAATTTTAAGATCATTTCTTAAAACTGAAATAATATTTTATTAAATAAAATTCCATAACATTGTTCATGAAGTTTAGAAACTAAAATCAAATTTCTAGAAAAGTTTGGAATGAAATAAACATTATTCAGAATAAGAAATTTCTCTTCAAACAAAAGATCGGCTGTTCCAACTGCCTTAGCCGATACCATAGCCCCATTGCCAACCCTCATTGTCAACTCACCATCAGAAAGCTCTCTCGAAGAACTAAGAAGCTGCATAGAAGAACAAACACAATTTGTTGCCCCTTAATCAATTATTCAGAAGGAGGTATCAACCTCAACTAGACAAGCTTCAAGTACAAGTAAATCACATTTACTATTTTTATTCTTTTCTTTTAGCTCCGCCAAATACTTAGGACAATTTCTCTTCCAATGCCCTTCCACATTACAGTGGAAGCATTTACCCTTTGACTTCTTCTCTTTCATTTGGTTGGTAACAACTTCCCACTTGTCATAATGTTCTCTAACATTACGACCAGCAGCGAGGGTTGGCGCAGTGATACCAAATTTGATATTCTCAATAGTCAAAATGATATCAAGATCATATTTCTCTTTGGGATAGTTTTTCTTAGTTAGAGTGTTGCCAGAAAGCAGAGAAACAATGGGATTGTTCAATGCCATTTTTGAAAAAATTAGTCAAGATGAATATTTATAAGTTTTTAGAATAGAGATTTCAAAAAAAATAATTGAACAGTTTAGAAAAAATTCAAGAAAAAAACCCATATTCTATTTCCTCAATAATTCAATTCAACTAGCCATGTACAAGTCTGCCATCGTAGGGTAGGTCAGTTTGTACACTTAGTTAAACTGAGACTATTCTCGATTAATAAGTATGTTTCTGAAATAACTCCTTATTTTCACTCATTAACTACCAAATTAGAAAAGGTTTGGTTAAAGATATAATCAACACATTTGATCTCATATCTTTATGAGGAAGATTCACCATTTCAAATTTCTAGACTTAATCCAAGCGTACCCCTGTAGGGTAGGTCTGGCTTGAAATAGATCTAGAAATTCTATCATAAGAGATCTAGCCTTATTATTGAATTGAACAGACACCACTCGTAGGGGGACAAAATCAAAGTGCCTCGAGGTGCCGTTCAACTCTCACGGTGCTAAACCAATGGTGGAGATCAATGAATTTATTAATTACTCATTATTAAAGTGAAATTATATTTTATTATATAAAGATAACCTTTTATCTTTGTGAATTAAATTCAATAACCTTTAAATCTTATCATCTCATGTAAATTTAATCTATGAATTTTATTCTTTCAAGATTTTCAAGAATTGAATTCTTGTGAATACTTTAAGATAATTATTATCTTTTTAGAAATTAATATCAAAAGATTTAATAATCATTATTAAAATTTAATATCACATATTAACCTTTAAAATTAATTTCTATATAAAGAATTATATTCTTATTATTTATGAAATTAAATAAATTAGTCTTAGATTTATAATCTTATTATTAAATTAATATCATATATTAACTTAACCTAAGACTATTTTTAATTTTATAACTTTATTTAAGAATCAAACTCTCAGTGTTATAATTCTAAACCACCCATTTAAAAACCCTTTTTAAAAAGGTTTAGAATTATAATAATATTATCTTTGTTCATTAACTAAGACCTTTAACAATAGGCATAATCATGATTAGTCAAATAGTCCTAATTAATAGCTTCCAAGAAAGGCTGGTGGGTCACAAACCGACACATTTAAGTACCGGTCTCCCTAGATAAAGCTATCAGCATAGGCATTTAACTTTTCATAACTATACAAATTGTTATTCATTAAATTTCTTTTAAACATTTTATGAAGAAATATTATGAAAACCCATAACATTTTATGAAAAATTCTATTGGGTGCATTATTTACATGTCCTAGTCTAATTTCTCAAACTAGAATAAAACAATAAATAATGCAATGAGCCACATGCTATGATGCATAGAATGAGTATCTGTAATTTCTATATGGCATGATAAAAAATAACTTATCAAATAAATTATTCCATTTTAATGACTGTGGGTCTTGGGTCAGGCTCAACATTTTAGGCCAAATCCCATGATCAGCCATCTTATTGCCAAACTGTTTGGAGTGGGCTTAGGCCCAATTTACTTCAGAAGCTAACCTTTTGGATTTGTCCCAACCATTTGTGATTTTTCTTATGCATGATTTTCTTCACCATCAACATTTGGATTTATCCTAAATCGTTTAGAATTTTTGATTTTCTACATTGCCAACTTATCCTCAACCAAATCCTTGGGATTTATCCTCAACCAAATTTGTGCAAATCTCATGCACAGAGGGAGGATTTGTTCCCATCAACCAGTCCGCGTGAGTGCTTCACTGTGAGGATGTCCAACTGTTGTTTAGGATCCCAACGTTTAGGATTTGTCCCCATTAAATTTTTGGATTTTCTCCAACCAACGCCCAACATTTGGAATTTGTTATCAAAACCAACTCTTTGACTTGGTTGAAATTTTTTTTTATTACAAACGGGCGATCACACCAGTCTAGCGTGAGTCAAGCCCGACATATCGGAGTACAATATCTGAGATAAGACTATAGGACATAAATCACCAGGTCTCCAGGACCAAAAACCAGAGTGCTGGGCCACCCGAGCAGCTATCCAATCAGCCGCTGAGTTAGCTTCCCGGTAAATATGCCGAACCTGAATTCTGGAAGCCTGATGAAGCAGAGACCTGATGTCACATAGCAAAGGATTAGAAGACAAGGGGTCGCCGGAGTCCTGCCGGAGCCAACGCACCACTGTAGTAGAGTCACCCTCAATAATAAGATGGCAAAAACCCATACTGCGGATAGCATAAGATATGCCAGCCTACGCCGCAAATAACTCGGCAAGCAGCACTGACAGGTCAAGAGAACCAAACCCACCAGCTGCAATCATCAACCCATCAGAATCTCGGATCAGAAACCCCGAGCCAGCCAGCCGACTTTGGACACTGCCATCAAAGTTGATTCTGACAGATCCTAGTGGAGGGGGTTCCCAGGAAACAAATACCGTATGTCGGCGCGCTACCGAGGCAGCAAGGGAATCCCAGATGCTAGGTCTGTCAATATCAAGTCCTGACTGGTGGATCATGTATTCGTCAGAGAGGGATAGATCTGTCCTAAGGATCTTGTGGGGGGGTCACTTTTATCAGAAAAAATTATCCTATTCTGAGCCAGCCATACCTGATAAGCAATATAAGCAGCCGAAGAGCTCAACCATGGTGTGCCCCTCTGCCTGCCCTGCCGAATCATCCTCATAAAAGAAGAACGACAAGAGCCGCTGCTATCAAACCAGGAATGATTCCCTGTTATCTGCCAGACTAATCTAACACCGTCGTAAGTGAAGATAGCATGGTCAACAGTCTCCTCCTCCACCCCGCATAATGGGCACATAGGCTGGATCATCAAACCCCTACTCGAGAGCAGAGAGCATGTTGGAAGACAGTCCCAAGCCAGCTTCCAAATGAACAGCCTCACTCTATGGTGAATGGGAAGCTTTCAAATCCAAGAGACATCCAATAACTGCCTAGGCTGTGGCCTATACTCCTGTATAAGATCCCTAGTCGGAGCACGAGTCGTATAGGATCTCCTCCAAAGTCTGATGTTCGAAACTCTGCCCGATATAAGAGGGATGGACAAAATATGCCGGGCTAGCTCTGCCCCAAAAAGAGTGGCAACACGGGAGGTATGCCAGCCAGTGCAGTCCTAAACAGTTAAGTCAATGACTCTCATGCCAGAAGCAATGTCAATGCTCATAAAGGTAGGCCAGCGAGACAATGGAATATCAGCCAACTATGTATCCCTAAGCACATCAACAGAAGCACCATCACCAATCATCCATGAGACACGAGGTAGCATAGCCGGAGCATAATGACACACCTCTTTCCAGAAGAAAGAGCAGGCACGAGTAGGCTGGGGAAGTGTATAAGTGGACCAATCACCATACTTAGCATGCATAAACAAGCTCCATAAGCAGTCAGGATCAAGCAAGAATCTTGTCGCATGCCTAGCAGTCAACGCCTCCCTCCTCATAGTGAGGGACTGAATCCCAAGCCCTCCATCCAATATCGGCATACAAACAACATCCCAAGCCACCAGGTGGATGCCACCAGGTGGATCCCATGGCCATCCTGCATCGAACCCGAAAGGAAATCTCGAAACCATCTCTCCATCCGCCTTAAGCAAGTCACCGTAATGGCTACATTGGATAGAATGTAGAGAGGAAGAGAAGTAAGAACAGAGCGAATAAGGGTGAGCCTGCCCATCATAGATAACTCAGTGACCTGCCATCCATCCAAACGAGCCCTGACCCGGCGCTCAAGATCAAGGAAATCTGAACACCGTGGCCATCTCCCTGTAATCGGAATGCCCAGATAGGAAAGCCGATCAGCCTGAGTAGAGATCCCAAAATAGACTTAATGATCTGCCTCACGTGAAGGTTGGTCTTTGGACTGAAGCAAATCATGGATTTATCAAGGTTAACTTTCTGTTCAGAAGTCCTGCAGTAAGACTGAATCACTGACTCAAAAGTTGTAGCATTGCTGATAGTGGCCCTCCCCACCAAGATACAGTCGTCAGCAAAAAGCAAATGAGATAGCGATGGCCCTTGGGAACCTGCACTATAGGGAACAATAGCAGAAGCCTATTGAGCTTGATGTAGAGCCCTAGACAGAGCATCAGCTATGAGGATGAACAGGAAAGGTGAGACCAACAGCCCTGCCTGAGACCAACAGTAGACTGGAAATAGTTCGTCTGTCTGTCGTTAACAATGATAGAGAAGGACAACCGCTGAATGCAGAACCTAATCCAGGCTATAAAAGGCTCAGCAACCCCAAACTCCTGAAGAGCTCTATATTGGAACTCCCAACTCACTCTATCATAAGCTCTTTTCATGTCCATCTTAATAGCCATTAAGCAGTAACGAATAGGAGCCCTATGGAGATCATGCATAACTTCTTAAGCTAAAAGAACATTATCAAAAATGCACCGCCCTCTGAGAAAGCCCCCTGCTCAGGAGAAATAATGCGGGGAATAACCACTTGTAGCCGAGAAACCAGGAGCCGAGCACAAATCTTATATTGAGTGGTGCAGAGACTGATAGGACGGAAATGCTGAGGCTTGGAAGCATCAGGCCATTTCGGTACCAGGGCTATAAGGGTCCGATTCCAATCAGGGGGGATAGAGTTGGCCTGAAAGATAAGCTGGATGGCCTGGAAAACATCCTGTCTCACAATAGCCCAATAGTGACGAAAGAAGAAGGGAAGAAAACCATCAGGTCCCGAGGCCTTAGTAGGACCCAGATTCCATAAAGCCTCCCGAATCTCCTCAAAAGAAATTGGCCTAGTAAGACAATCGTTTCAGCCTCAGTAACCTTAGAGAGGGTGGGAACAGAGCACACAGGGAACCCAACCCTCAAGATCTCAGTCCATCGAGAATGAAAAAAACTGAAGAAGCTGGTCCCCAATAGCCTCACTATTTTCCTGGACATTACCCTCCTCATCAACAAGCCGCCAAATCTGATTCTCTGCTCGACGCTTTAAGGTAGCCTGATGGAAAAATCTAGTGTTCTGATCCCCCTCCTTGGTCCATTGAATACGGGATCTCTGCCTCCAATACAACTCCTGCTGCCGGAGGAGGGAGTGGTGGAGAGCAAGGCTAGATCAAAGAGCAATAAGGTCGGAATCCTGCAAACAGCCATACCGATCTTCCTTGTCCTGAAGTGAAATAATAGTGTGCTCAGTCTGTTCAATCTGCTGAATAATATCACCAACCTCTTCTCTATTCCATCTGGACAGTCGGCGCCTAGCCAGCTCAAGATGCCAAGATAATCTATAAGTAGCACTCCCTCTAACTAGAATATGCCAAACCTGAGCAATTAAGGAGCGGGCAGCAGAATATGAAGTCCAAAATTTCTCAAATCTAAACTGACCCCTTCTCTGAGCAGCTGCATCAGTGGTGATTAGGAGAGGGCAATGATCGAAGGCAATCCTGGAAAGATGTATAACAGTAGTAGAAGGGAAGGATCGAATCCAATCTATCGAGGCAAGAACCCTGTCCAACCATTCTGACACTCTAGCAGAGCTATGACGGTTATTGCACCAGATAAATTGGGCTTCCTGGAACCCCAAATCCAGCAAATTAGCAGAAGCTATGAAGGTCCGAAACTCAAAAATACCAGTAGTCTCCATAAACTGCCTACCCCCTCTCTTCTCATTAGCCTCCAAAATACAGTTAAAATCACCAGCACACAGGGCAGGAATGCCCTGAGAAAGCAGAGACAGGATCTCGTCCCAAAGAGAACGACGGATCCAGAAATCAGTACTAGCATAAACACCCAACAAAACCCACGGGGGCAACGAGCCTTCAGATATACAAGAGCAACCTGCTGACCACATAAATGAAAAGCATCAACTCTAATATCAATAGGCCTCCACAATACCATAATTCCACTAGATAGACCCTCAGACTCTATAGCATAAGAAGACCAAGATCTAGATAACTGTCTTCTAACATAGGCCAGACTATCGCCAGACAAGCGGGTCTCCAACAAAATACAAATATCACAATTATGAAGCTGCATCAGCCTCCCAAAAGAGGAGCGAAATGAAGGTTTTAGGGCTCCTCTAACATTCCATATAAAGATCTTCATTCAGAAGGGAGGGCCAACCAACACCCCTGACATCTCCGTATCAGGCAAACCGCTTGTAGGGATCACTTCCTCCAAGGGACACTGATCCTGACTATCCATGGCCTCTACAATGGCCTTCGGCTGGATGGCCTTTCTGAGTAGGGAAACTACATAGTCATGGTTCCGATCTTCCGCCTGCATCATCTGGGGGGCCTTAGTGGGAATCGTTGAACCCTGAACCTCTGCAATCTGACTAATCTTAGGCCCTCCACCCTGGAGAGTCACGGGCCCAATCATCACCCCAGGCACTGAGAGAGTCAATGAGGAGTGTGCACCACACTTTTACTCAGGAGTTTCCCTTTCCCTTTCATAGTTTTTGAAACAACACTTGGGGCAGGAGTTTCAATAGGACGGGCCTGCTTCAGTGGGCCCGAATTAGCTTCTTTGCGGGCCCTCTGTCTATCAGCCGAATTGTCATTTCCTAATTGGGAAAAGGGGTTGATTGGATTCACAGGGGCCTGTTGCAGAGAACATTCAACCTTAGGAGAAAGTTCAGAAGAAACCGGCACGGCACCCTCCATCTCAGCCAAGTCAGCTAACTGGGTCGAAGCCACAGCACCAGACCCAACCCCTGGAGCACAGTGCCCAGCAATTGTTGATCCCTGGATCTCCCCCATCATCACCTCCCTGGTCCCTTCACCAGAGTACACAACTGAGCCACATCCAACAGACCCAGCCACCACAGGTCTCCGGAATCTCCAAGCAACCTTCTTCGGAGCTTGCCAGCCCTCAGGAGGAGCAGCCGCTGCTCGTTGGGTCGACGAAGCAGGAGGAGCAGCCGAAGATAGAGGGGGTCGCCGCCGGCGGAGAGCGGCCATCCACAGCCCAAAAACTAGGCTGTCCGATGAAGACGCGTCAGTCAGAGAAGAGAGGCAATTGCCCGCCGGATGCACCGAACCACATTGAACACAAATCCCCTCCATGTGTTCATAGACAAACCGCTGCCAGAATGGCAGCGTAGAGCCGCACACCCTCGCTCCCGGCCGCAGAGGTTTGGTCAGGTCCACCCGGACGCAGGCGCGGGCAACCCCCCCCCCCCCCCCCCCCCCTCCTCCTATCCCTTGTCGCAGCGTCAATGAACTGGAAGGATCCAGCAGCGGAAAGGATTGATCCAATGATCTCCTCATACCAGAATTCTATTAGAAGAGATGGCAATCTGATCCAAAGCAGAGCAGTGGCCAGGGAAACCTCCGATGGCACGAACTGAGGACGCCAGTCCTCCACAGCGATCACCTGACCATTGGCCATCCATGGCCTGCCAAGAGCAATCTCTTTTGCTAACGGGTCGGAGAACCGGAAGAAGTAGTGGCGGTGGGCCAAGCTAACGGACTCCACATCACCGGCAATCCCTCCACGGCGGAACTCCTGCACGATTGCATCAGTCGGGATCTAGCGGGAGAGAGATCGAGCAATCACCGCTCTCTAACTCCAGTCCAAAGTTGCCTCCTCCAAAGTCCTGGCCGAAACCTGGATCACCTCCGGGAACCGTCGTTCCAAGGCTTCGATCTCTGCCGGAGAAGGTGAAGAAGCCACTCACTCAAACCGGCTATCCGTTCCCCGATTCCACTCCCTAGCCTCCCTCCTGCCTCCATCCGAAGCGACTGGAATGACATTCGAGTTGGGAGCCATCGTTGCCTGGAAGCGATTAGACCAGCACCGACGATCGCTGGAGATCAGCAACAAGAAGGATCGGAAGCACTAATCTTGATGCACACCTAGAACAGAACACGGAGTCGCCTGAAGCACGAATTCTAGATAACAAATGAAGATGATAAGAAGCAGAAGGAGAGGAAGATTGGAACTCTATGCAAGAATTTGAGGCGAGAACGACAGCGAGGCTGCCTTACAATTTATAACCCTGCCTGGTTGAAATTTTCTTTGCTAGCATCAACACATCCTTGATTTAGAATTTTTTCAAAAAAAAACTAAATCTCAACGTTTAGGATTAGTTGGTTAGTAGTTTGGGATTTCTTCCACCAACCAACAAATAAGGAAACCCACTATCCAGGCTTAGTGACGTGAGGAAATTCGAAAAAAATGCTTCACTGAGTGATTCGATTTGATGTGACACGTGAGTTGAGGATGTCCAACTCTTGGAGTAGTTTTTCAAACCGGTGCCTTTTGGCACCGGTTTTAAAAAAGAGGTGGAATCTCAGGTTATTGCAAAACTTGTGTTAAAGTAGAAATGGCATTTTCCACTTTCAGGTCTGCTTGGCCCCGTCAGCGGTGCTGGTGATGGGGCAAGAGAAATTGCCACTTGGAGTGGTGATTTCAGGATAGAAATCGCCACTTCATATGGCAATTTTCTCAGAAATCCCCCTCCCGAGCCCGATCGACCTTTAAAACCCTACGCGGCCTTTAAAACTCATTTTTCCCTCTCTCCCTTCGCCCTTCCCTTCGCCCAGAAAATCACCATTGCCCATCTCTGCCCCTCTCATCGGACCATCCTCCATGATTCATCGTCTGTACTCTGCCCTCAGTTCCTTCAAGGTAGAGATTCACATTCCCTCATTTCTTAAACTGATTTTTATATGCATGCTATCATGTAACTGATCTTTATAGATTTTTTTGACAAAGGAGAAAGCATGAGATGTGTGTTTTTTGATCTATGTATAGAGATGAAAATATGGGAGCATAAATAAACATGATGCATCATATGGATACACAAGGATATTGGTGTTTTATTTTAGCTATATATCATCATGAGAAATTAAGTGTTTTATCTTAATCTATGCCATATGGATCTTGGAAACTAATATGTGCTAAATGCTACTAAAATATATGTATATTTAATTTTTTTTTTGTTTATAGCTGATCGAAGATAAATTTTGATCACCTTTTATTCAGATGAAAACTGTATGAGTTCTGCTTTATTGTGATGGATCAATTGAACATGGCCAAGAAGGGATACATTATAATCTACCTCCACGTAAATGTTTGAAATTGAGCACGGGAATACATTTTGTTGAGTTGGTTGATCAAGTACATACAGTTCTAAAATTCTAGTACAGAGATATATTATCAGATTGATGTGGAGATCTCCAACATTGCATCAAAAATACATGCTTCATCCAATTGAGGATGACAACGATGTGGAGCATATGTTGACATTTCCCTTGAAGTTTTCAGAATATCAGTATATTGAACTCTATGTTTTCAAGGATGATGTTCTAGAGCTATATAGTGTTGGTCATATAGAGAATGTTCAGGACAGTTCTCCTATAGCCTAGCAGCAGGAGAAGGTTAGGACTCCAGTGGATTTCCCAATGATTGAAGGATTTATGTCAATAGTGCAAAGTGATGATGTGGTAAACAATCAGTTTAACATTGATAGTCGGGGAATGGAGTCAGACGAGAGTGCAGATGATAACTATTGGCCTGAACATGATGACTCAAATAAAGAGTCAAATGAAGATGAAGAGTCATATGGAGACGATATAGTTCATGACACTGGCTTTAGTTTCATTCCTATATACATTCATCCAAAACCTATTCCAACTTAGGTACATGATCATCAAGCTTTTGCATATGAAAAAGTACCAAAATTTTATAATGAGTTAAATTTGCATGATGGTGGATGTGTCAGTACTCCGAGAGAGTTACCCTTCAAATCTCAATTTTGGGATCCATCAATGACTGAGTTTGCTAAAGGGTTATTGTTTAATACTAAAGATGAACTGAAGAGACCATGTGAAATGTATCACATCAAGAAGCATCGCACATATAATGTGGTGGAGTCAAAGAAATTATTCTGGTCTGTGAAATGTGCCTCTTCAAGTACTGCCCAACGTTATCAATGGAGTTTGCGTGCTACAAAGTTGAAGAAGCATGGATTTTCTGAGATTACAAGGTATGAAGGACCGCACTCTTGTTTATTCAGTAATTTAACTCGGGATAACAAACATATTAGTTCTCGAGTTATTAGCTATGCTGTTCGATACATTGTGGAGAAAGATCCAAGTGTCAATATTGAAGCTATTATAGCAAGCATTGTAGAATAATTTCACTATACAGTGTCATATTCAAAAGTATGGCATGGAAAGCAGAAGGCATTGATTGATATATTTGGTGAATGGAAACCGTCATATACAAAGCTTCCTAGATACATGCTTGCACTGCAGAATGCAAACCCTAGAACAGTTGTATGTTGGGATTTCTACAGTGAAGCAAGTTCTTCTGAACGGCTCCTGAATTATGTATTCTGAGCATTTCAACCATCTGTTGAGGGGTTTTGGTATTGTTGCCCGGTAATTTCTATTGATGGAATACATCTTTATGGAAAGTACCGGGGGAAGATGCTCATTGCGATAGGTACTGATGCTGATAATAGGATATTTCTACTAGCCTATGCAATTATAGATGAAGAGTGTATAGCTAGTTGGAGATGGTTTTTGCTGAGGCTTAGGAGGCATGTTGTGAAAGATAGAAATGGCATTTGTCTTATTTCTGACCAACATTCAGGTATACTAAGTGCCATAACTGATAGTGAAATTAGCTGGGCTCCACCAAGATCTTATCATCGATATTGTTTGAGACATGTATGCAGTAATTTTAACTCGGGATTCTCAAATGTTCAGTTGAAAAGAGCAGTATGGAAAGCAGGGAGCGAACATCAGCTTCGGAAGTTTAACTTTCTGATGGAAAGGATTAAAACAGTCAATGCAGAAGCTTGGACTTGGCTATCGGAGTTAGAAACGGAGAAGCGGACATTGGTACATGATGGGGTCTTTCGCTACGGTACATTGACAACCAATCTCTCGGAGGTTTTCAATTGCGTATTGAGGAAAGCTAGAAATATGCCAATTACTATGTGTGTTCAGATTACATTTCATCGTCTCGTTAAATATTTCAATACGAGACGCGCAAAGGCCTTAAGGTATGTAGAGGAGAACCCTAACAACCTCTTCACTCCTTATATTTCGATTAAGGTTGTTGAAGGACAGGCCAAAGCTAATGAGCACAGAGTAACTACATACAACATGCAAAGAGCCACTTACGAAGTTGTGACAAGAAGATTCAGTGAAGCTCTCAGGGGTGGAAGCAATGTTCAGAATGTATCTCTCAGTGACCGTATTTGTTCATGTGGTAAGTGGACCATATAAAATATCCATGTACACATGTGTTAGCAGTGTGCCAGGAGATTGGCATGGACTCAACAGCTCTTGTTGATGAACTATATAGTATTCGCTCCTACATTACTGCCTGGGGTGGGGAGTTCAACCCGGTACCACATAAAGACTACTGGTTGCAAACGCCGTTCACGTGCATACCTGATCGTGATTGTATCAGGCCAAAGAAAAGAGGAAAGCCAAAGTCAACTCGGATCCATAACGAGATGGATGAGGTTCAGCCTAGAAGAATAAGTCGATGTTCTATTTGTAGGCAAACGGGTCATTCTAGATGTCGTTGTCCTAATGTAACTGGTGGATTTATATACTATTAAGTAAAATGGCCATTGTTGTGCCTATGATGTACTTGTCTCAGGAACAAGATTATATATTGATGCATTTATGATGCACCTATGCCTATGATCATAAATTTATGGATGCATTTACCTTTTGTCATGATTGGCATTTGATGATATGAGTTTCGATTGAGTTTCGGTAAAGTTTCAATTGAGTTTCGATCGAGTTTCGGTCGAGTTTCGATTGAGTTTCGGTTGAGTTTTGGTCAAGTTTTGGCATTTGATGTCTTTCTATTTTGCAATTGGCACTCAGGCAAATGCATAAAAAATTTCGGACTAAAACTAATTTCTGGGCGGGGGGGTAAATTCTCCTGGCCTTATTTCAGACTGAATTTAAGTCCCCATAGGTCAAGCTCTCGGCATGGTTGAGCCTGAGAAAATCGCACTTGAAGTGGTGATTTCTAGGCTGAAATCGCCACTTGAAGTGGCGATTTCAACTGATGATCTGAAATGAAATCGCCACTTCAAGTGGAGATTTCATTTCAGATGAAATCGCCACTTGAAGTGGCGATTTCCTCTACCTTCTACCCAAGAGCTTGACCTACGGGGACTAAATTCAGGCCGGAGAAACTTGCCTGAGTGCCAATTTTTTGTGCTGAAATGAGGTTCAGTCCGAATTTTTTTGCGCATTTGCCTGAGTGCCAATTGCAAAATAGAAAGATATCAAATGCCGAAACTTGACCGAAACTCAACCAAAACTCAATCGAAACTCAATCAAAACTCAATCAAAATTTGATCGAAACTCAATCGAAACTTGACCGAAACTCAACCGAAACTTGACCGAAACTCGAAACTCGACCGAAACTTGACCGAAACTCAATTGAAACTTGACCAAAACTCAATTGAAACTTGACCAAAACTCGAAACTCGCCGAAACTCAACCAAAACTCAATCGAAACTTGACCGAAACTCAACCGAAACTTGATCGAAACTCGAAACTCGACCGAAACTCAACCGAAACTCAATCAAAACTTGAACCAAAACTCAACCGAAACTCATCGAAACTTGACCAAAACTCAACCAAAACTCAATCGAAAGTTGACCAAAACTCAATCGAAACTTGACCAAAACTCGACTCGAAACTCAATCAAAACTCGACCGAAACTCAACCAAAACTTGACCGAAACACAAAACTCGATCGAAACTCAACTGAAACTCAATCGAAACTCAACCGAAACTCAATCGAAACTTGACCGAAACTCGAAACTCAATTGAAACTCAACCGAAACTCAATCGAAACTTGACTGAAACTCCATCGAAACTTAATCGAAACTCAATCGAAATTCAACCGAAACTTGACCGAAACTCGAAACTCGACCGAAACTCAATCGAAACTCAATCGAAACTTGACCGAAACTCAAGCAAAACTTAATCAAAACTTGACCGAAAGTAAATGCCAATTATGACAAAAAGTAAATGCATCAGAAGAACACATTCTTATAAGAATTAAATTTTTCTGATACATGAAAAAAAAATTACAATAGTTGGTTTGAGTACAGCAATCTAAGAAACCTAGGTTCCATATCCGCATCGAGGAGGTCGGCGAATACGTCCAGTCCGTCGCCTATAGGTCACCAATGGTAGAGGATCCTCATCAATCACTTGAGATACCTCCTCCTGCATGGGGATCAAGGTAGGATGGAAAACATCAGGCATAGCAGCGTCCAAATGTGACCGGGAGACATCCTCACTAATCACGGCGATGTCTGCATCAGCAATGTCATCAATGCGATATGCATTGTAATCTCGACAGGCAGATGTACCCTCCCCGGCATTCCTCCTATGTGAATACTCGTGTACTAATGGGGACCGCATGCAAGAAGGCGATGGGGTAATGAAATATCTTCATCATTGGATCAACATCAGCTCGTGTGGACTCTGGCACCTCCGGGTAGAGTGCTGCTGTAGGTGTGCTCCGAACGTGCTGATGCCCGATGATAGACAATGTACCATAAGCCATCACCGTTGTGCTTCTCAAAATCTTAGCCGCTCATCATCCACTGGGGCGGCTATAGCCCGCTCGATCACCAGTCAACTGTTGAAACCTCTCATGCTGCATATAATATGACAACAAAAATTCATATGAAAGCTTATGAAGTTGAAAGAAAAAGATACCCAAAAAAAATTTAAAAATAGTACCAGAAACTCATATGAAGTGCCTTCCCCTTCGTAGCCCCTTGTACTATACTCAGAACGGCCTACACATATTCGAGTGATGCTCCTAAACCAGGCCATATAATCGGGTGTGCATGGGAATCCTGCTACTATAGGCTCTCCCATAATCAGATGCTGACGCCGTGCATTCCATGTTGCAATATAAGTCCCATGCACGGCGTCCCATGCAATATTTGACCTCCCCCGTCAATCAATCTGATGAAGATGTACCGACATATCGCATGGACATGGAATGGACTGACGACATCCAAATTGACGAAGCACCCGGTCCGGCAAATGCCACTCAACTACATCAAAACATATCAGCGGGATCCGTGCCATCCAAATATCCAAACTTACCAAGCAGCTTGGAGGTAAAATAGAGATAACTGCCAGCGAGTAAGGACACCATAAGAACTGCATAGAAAATATTTAATTAATCCATAATCAACATAATGAATCGATCTAATTGAATTTTTTGTTACAACATGACATACCCGTTGTTCACTATCATCCAACACATCCAACTGGTCCCTATAAGCACGTAGTGTATGGGTTGGAATATTTTTCATGTTATATCTTACGTGCCATCTATACCCCCACGGTGCACCTAAGTGCCAATCATCATCGGCATCCGAAGGTCTCGCCTCCGGAATCTCGAGTCTCGGGATGGAAAATAGGAAATCGTTCCCATGCCCAAATCTGCATGTTTGGATAATTCAAAATGTTAATTAACAATAAAAATTACCTCGATCTCAAACATAAGAATAAAGTGTTTACCTGTAGCAATGGGAGATATCCTCCGATGTCAGACTGGGTAGGGCTCGTAGCACGACATAGTGCTCTATATAAACCAGCCAGCGTAGCCGATCCCCAGCTAAGAGCGGCAAATGCCTCCAAGTCTTCCAGAAATGGCACATACATCAACTTAACTAAATTACCAGAGGTATCCGGAAGAATAACTCCACCAATGATTCGAAGAAGTTGTCCCCTCACGAACTGCTGGACAACCTCATCATCCACATCTTCGTCCAAGTGAAGGTCGCGATAGAATTGATCGAAGAATGCTAATCGAAAATGACCTTTTGGAAATGCTTCGACAGGAGGTTCAACACCAAATAACCTCCCAAATATAGCCTGCCACTCCGGAATAGTATGGCGCGGATCTAACCCAGTAACAGCAGAACCATCAATCCAGAGGCCACTCAAAATACTGACATCCTGTAGTGTAATGGTCGCCTCACCAAAAGGTAGATGGAATGTGTGGGTCTCTTGCCGCCATCTCTCAACTAGTGCAGAAATAAGGCCAACATCCAGTCGAATCTGGCCAATCCGATATATGCCAAACATGCCGACATGATCTAAGTATACTGTACTCGTGGGTGTGACATTCCCGGTGTCTCTTTCCATATATGTGCGTCATGACGACGACATCTAAGAACCGGTAACTCCTGAAAAAAAAATTAATGATACATCCGCATTAACATAAACAATGTAAATTAATTAAGGACCATCGATCAATAATACAAACCTCGCCCTGAAATATTGGTTGATCTATGCATCTGTTGCAAAGTGAGAACACTAGGATCGCGAGGCCCTGAATCTAAAACATTATGAGCCATGTCTTAATAATATGACAAAACAAGTTAAAAGAATTATTAGCTGATTACAAAGCGATAGTAGGACTGAAGTATTTATTAGCTAAAGTATTTACAGTGTTCTGTTTATGACATGTGAGGCCTGATGTGGAATAAGCTGGAGACTAGGTAGGAGCTATAAGCAATCAATAAACATAAAAGCAACATTTACAACAAAGAAGACCTAGCATATGCCCTTATTGATTGACAATGAAGTAGGATTTGTAGGCATATGTTGTAGGCATATGTTGCTGAAAATTCATAGAAGATTCTTGCAAATGGGAGGCAAGGTGCCAATGGATACCAGATATTGTTATGAAGGTACATGAGCCAAATATTAGGCATTCTAAGACATTATGATATGACTCTTTGGATGGCCAAATTATGAGAAGGTCGCGTATATAGGGCACATTATTAATGTTGCTGGGATCCTCCAGCAGTCATGACTAAAATTCAGCAACGATCCATTTCATTTCATGAAATTCATCAAACCCCCTACCATGAGCTAGATTAGTACCTTAATAAGCATCCCAAACTCCTAAAATTAAAATATCCCCTTGGCAGATAAATGATCAGTAAAGCTTATCAAATGATCCATTTTATTTCATGAAATATATGGAAATATCATACACCCACTCAGCCGTTAATGTTGCATGAATCTCAAGTCTTAACAAGGCTAAAAGGATGCAACTCTACCTGGACGCGATCTCGGCTGTCAGCGAGCAAGGGGCTCTGGCTGTCGGCGAGCAGGGGGCTTCGGCTATCGGTGAGGGACGAAGGGAGTGAGGGAGTGGGGATGCTCCGAGCGTGAAGGGGATCGGCTGTCGGGCAGGGGGACTGAGACATAGGGAGTGAGGGAGTGGGAGTCCGCGTAAGGTTTAAGAAGGGGATCGGGCTCGGGCAGGGTGACACTGAGAAAATTGCCACTTGGAGTGGTGATTTCTAGATCGGGCTTGGGCAGGGTGACACTGAGAAAATCGCCACTTGGAGTGGCGATTTCTGGATAGAAATCGCCACTCCAAGTGGCGATTTCAATGTTAATGAAATCGCCACTTGAAGTGGCAATTTCTGGATAGAAATCGTCACTCCAAGTGGCGATTTTAATGTTAATGAAATCGCCACTCCAAGTTGCGATTTTAATGTTAATGAAATTGCCACTTCAAGTGGCGATTTCAACCCATGAAATTGCCACTTAAAGTGGCGATTTTTGCTCGTCTCGTCAGTAACCCGCTAATGGGGCCGAACCAGGGGGATGGTGACATGGCTGTAGAAAATGTCATTTCAAATGGTGTTTTCTACTTTTGCACCATTTTAGCAATAAGCCGCTTTCCCACACCCTTGTTTTAAAACTGGTGCCTTTTGGCACCGGTTTGAAAAAGGACTCCCAACTCTTGTTTGGGATTCGCCCAACTAACGAGGGAATTTCCTTTTTTGCCAATAGATTTGGTGGGATTTTTGGAGGATGCCATCTTTGCCTCACCAACAAATCTTCCTCAGCCGCCCGGACCCATGATGTGATCTCTTCTCAAAAGATCACACCATGTTTCAATTCCAAGGGAAGCGGACATAAGGATGCATGAGTGCTTCACGTGGACATATAAAATCAACTAGTTAATATCAAGGAACACGTGAGTGGACATCCAAATATTGGTGAGTTGAGTGCTTCACGCGTGAGGACATCATCAGATCTTTTTGGTTGGATTCCAACGTCCCAACTCATGTTTGGGATTTGTTTGGAAATTTAGGAAACTAACGCCCAACGTTTGGGAAACTAACGTTCAATTTGTAACAAATCTAATTTTGTTTGGGATTTTCTCCACCAAAGAATTTTCTCCACATACTCCATCAACCAGTTTGAATTTTAACGTGATAAAATCTATGATCAAATCACAAATCCTTTGTCTCCAAAAACTAATTCCCAACATGTGGTAAAAAAATCACAGATGTGGTCTACCTCTAGCATGGCCGTGTTGAAGCAACCAAGATAACTTCTCAAGGACTTTCCCTTTTGTTGCTTGACCTCGAAGAGGGAGTCGGACCTTCTTCAGTGGTGGCAACTACTGACGAACTGGCTGATGAATAAACAACTCAGTTCATCGAAAGAACTGATGGAACTTGGCCTCAAGCTGGTAAACCAAATTCTGGCGGATCCTCTAAGAGTAGAAGGGTAGGCTCAATACAGGATCGCATCTGATACTCTGTGGAACATCATGATGGATCAAAAGCTGCTCAGATGATCATCAAGATCGGTGGATCCATAGTATGACTCAATGGTAGGGAGCCTGCTTGACAGCATCCATCTCTTGGCGCCACTCCTGATGCATCTCATGAAGCTCTTGCTGGACTTTCTCATCGCGGGTGGTAGGAGAGATGGGAGGAGAGGACCATGGTCGCGGCATCGAGTCATGGCGGGAGTACATCGGAGAGAAAGATCGAGCTTATCGAGATATAGGCAGGCTCTTCCCTTCCTTCCTCAGCAATGCTAGTTTAGGCCCTTTGTGGTTGGGCTGCTGAAGATGGCTTGTGACTTCGAAAGAACTGGAAGAAGAAATCACTAGTGAAACAGGGGCAACAAATCCATCGAGAAGTTGTGGAGCTGGTGCAGTTGGAAGAGGAACTCTATGGAGCCCCTGTGCCAGCTGGGTCAGAGCTTGGACCTGCTGAACCAACATGACGAACTGGTCTTGAGTGACCAGGACTACTGGCGGTGGAGGAATCTATTGATCCATTTATTGATTTTGATGATTAACAAAAACCATATGGGTATATTTCTTATGTTACTAATGAGTTTGACAAAATGTTTTAGGAATTTAAAATGGTTAAATATTCATAACTCAAGGAAAATTGAGTTTAGATCTATTTCTAATGTTAAGGATCAAGTTTCAGACATTAGAGCCGACTCTAGAGCGTATCGGAACAGTTTGGCACTTTCGGTACGGTTTAGAGCTGACTCCAGAAAAATTAGAGCCGACTCTAATCTGAGAATAGAGAACCACTTTTCTGCATCAAAATTAGAGCCGACTCTTGCAGAGACTAGAGCCGACTCTAATAGGAGAATAGAGACTACGCTTTTTGAGACACAGTTAGAGTCAACCCTAAGGAAGTCAGAGCTGACTCCAGCTCGAAATGTGTTGACCCCACAGAAAGTTAGAGCCAACTCCATGACGAAAGATCCTTACTATTATAAGCATCCTGACTTAGAGCTGACCCTACGCTAGATTAGAGCCGACTCTAATATGTTAGAGACGATTTTTAGAAATGTCAGAAATGACTCCAACGGATATATTTTTTCAAATAAACCCCAATGGTTCTTTTCCTTTTCATGATAAACTCATCCACAAGTACTTTTAACAGCTACTTTGCAACAAAATATGGATTAAGAGGATATTATAAAGGAAGGTTCCAATCGTTTGAAAAAAAGAGGAGAAATCAAGATAAAAGAGACAAAATCTAGAAAAGAATAAAGAAATATCAAGAGAGAAAGCTCTGATTTGAAATCCCAAGTGTTTGAAAAAGAGTTTAGAGAAATTTAAAGCATTCAAAAGCCAACTCTGAAGGATTTTCATCAAATAGAAAAAGAAAAGCAAGAGCCCTAGTTCTTCTACATCCTCTGCATCAATGTTTCTTCCAAAGCTTCAATCCTTTCTTAAGGAAGATCATCCAAGAAGAAAAGAAGAAAAGCCCAACCTCAAAGATCTTCTAATAAGGCTTTTCTATTTTCATCTCACTTATATTGTTTATTTGAGGAGCTTTCATTCTATTGTAACCATTTCTTTGATACATTTGGTTTCTGATTCAATCAGATGATTGAATCAGGTGAGGCAGTTGGCCTTGTGCAAGCTAAGGTTAGCTTGTGATAGGTTGTGTGCTGGTGAGCTTGTAAAAACTGGCTGGGTTCGTTGTGATCCCATTATAAAACAACAAGTTTGGGTTGTGAACTTGTAAAATAACTTGGCTGTAATCAGGGTGATTATAGTGTGGGCCCAAGAGTTGTTTGGGAGTGGATGGAGGTGTAGCTAACATCGAACCACTATAAATCCTTATGTTTGTCGTTCTTGTCTCTTTTTCTCTCTACTCTGTCTTTATATTTAGCATTGCATGCTTAGTACCACACTTACAACACTCTCCTTGTGCACTTTCACTTTGTAAAATTATTTTTAAGCATCGAATTTTTTAAGAACCCAATTCATCCTCCCTCTTGGGTTGCCATCTAGGCCAACAATTGGTATCAGAGCCTGTGCCCATCCTTCCTTGATCTAACAATTAAGAGCTAAAGATCCAAATGGCAGCTTAAGCTGATTCATTTTTTTATGAGGGACAATCCACAAACCGTCCACCCCTATTTAATGGCACAAACAATTCATATTGAAAAGCTAGTATGAGGATTTTCATTCAAGCTTTGACTATGATTTATGGAATATCATTATCAATGGTCCTAGCACTCCCACACACTTAGTTGATGGATCCATTGTTCCTAAGCCCGAAAGGGATTAGAATAAAAATGATCAAAAAATGGCCCAGCTCAATGCCAAGGCCATGAATGTCCTATAATGCTCTTTGGATGCAAATAAATTCTATAGAATATCCACTTGTATCTCAGCCAAGGAGATATGGGATCAGTTGAAAGTTACTCATGAGAGTACCAACCAAGTTAAAGAGTTTAAGATCAATATTCTTGTGCATAAATATGAACTCTTTAACATGGATCAAAATGAATCCATCACATGCATGTATACTAGATTTATCTATTGAGAATTGTATCCTAAAGTCAATCATTTGATGATTATACTGATGTAAATTGCATATAAATTAATTTATTAATAAAAGTTATTTGGCAGTTTATTCATTACAAGAACATCTTCTTAAAACTCCTAATAGTAATAAAGCCCTTAGGATCTTCTTTTACAATAAAGGAGGATTTATCTTTGAAGGTCCTCAAAAGTATTCGTGACCAAATGATATACTATGACAGAGCTATAGTACTATCAATTATAAAACATTGTATATCATATTTGTTGGTTGTCCTCTTAACCAAGGAGTGTAGAGACACTGGTATGACATACAAGTGAAAGTATAGGAGTATATTTCATCGAACGTGACTCATTTTGGACACTTTGGTGTCAAGAGTTAATCTGAGTAGATATGGGTATAAGTATCCTTAAGACCTAAAAATCATAACCGATGACTTGCAAGCAACTCACTGTACTTAGGTGCCAGACCACCTAAATTTTTAATCCAGCTACGAAAGGTTACTGAGTGCAGTCAAGTACTTATGGTAGTCAGTTGTGGATCAAGATGAAATTTGACCTATCCTGTTAAAAGGAGAAATGCTTGTGTTTCAACTTAGCAACACCTTGGCCAAGGTAATTCATGTGAAGGTCACATGATCACTAAAGTTGAAATCACTTTATGAATTTGTTGTTTAGAGTTGACAGGCTCTTAAGCCATCCTTAGCATTTATGGTCAAAAGGATGAATTATACGGTAACTATTTCTTAGGGTTCTTGGAGTTTGCTCGGCAACTCTTCGACCTTTTCGGACGTCGGATTCTATTGCTAGATGGGCACATCGATTAGTATAGGAAGTTGTTCCTATGCTACCGGCTTAGGTTCGAACCTAGAGAGTCACACGCATTGAAGTTTTCCAGGATGATCTATTTGCTGATCAACGATTGAGAATCGTATATGATTTAATTAATCAATTTGATTGATTGAATTATCTCAATTGTGTTAAGTACAAGTGAATAATATTCAATTAGGATTAAGTCTATTAGAAGGACTAATCAATTTCAAATATTGATTTGAAATTAGACTTAATTTGGATTTAAATAGATTCAGAACTAGCCAAATTTGATTTGGGCTAGGACCATGATCCATGTAGGTTCAATCCAATAAATTCAAATCAGCTTAAACCAAAATCCAAACCCAAACCCAAAGTGTGAAAAGAGTTTTCTTGCATGAAGATCTCACATGATAAGATAACTAAAATCTCATCTCATGAGAGATTAAATTCTTATGCAGAATTTAATGTATAACCTTAATCTTCTCCAAACGGTTTCCATTGAAATTCTAAATGTTAGAATTCATATGAAATTAATGTACCTCTTTGAATTCACCAAATGTCAGAATTAACCAAATGATGGAATTTTAAGTGTTAGAATTCACATCTCTTTGGTTTTCATAAAGGAATTAACCAAATGTTGAAATTCTAAGTGTTAGAATTTACGTCTCTTTGCTTTTCACCAAACATCGGAATTCTAAGTGTTAGAATTCAATGGGCTAAAGGCTTAATTCTACCTATAAAATAGAGGACATTCTTCACCAGATCACGAGATGGATTGAAATTCTAAAGAGTCAAAACAAAATGATATAGTTCTAAGAGTTAGAACAAAAAATTTTAGTGTGATTCTGGTGTTAGCAAAAGTTTGGTGGATCTTGGAGGAAGATTTAAGTGGGAGAATTCAAGATAAGTAAAGTTATTTTTTCATGAGCTAGCACTCCCGGGAATTCGATTATTCGGGGACTTCGTGTGGACGATTCTAGAGGCTGAACGATTGAAGAGCACAACGAATTTACCTATTATTCTTAAGGTAAGTGATATGATCCCTAGATCTTAAGGCGAGCTTCAAGATAAGTAGTATGACTTTTTATCTTGAAGATCAAGATATGATCTTGATGATTTTATCTATATGTATAATTTAGATCAAACGATCCTATAGTATAAGGCAAAGATATAATCTTGATGCATGTTGGATAGATTAATATTTAATCTTTAAGCTTTTATATTGGTAATCATTATCAAAATTTTAAAATATGCATGCCTTGGAGATCATTTCTCCCTACATTACCGACATAGTAAATAAATTAAAAAGTCTTAGAAAGACATATACTAATTCTGAATTAGTTTAAAAAATTCTTAGGTCTCTTCCAAGAGCATGGGAAGCCAAAGTAACAGCAATCTAAGAAGCCAAAGATCTCAACACCTTACCTTTGGAGGAGCTTCTTGGATCACTTATAACCCATGAATTAACAATGAAGCCACATTATGAAGAAGATATGAAAAAGAAGAGGATAATTGCACTCAAGGTTGTAGAAAAGGAATCAAGCAGCAGTGAAAAAGATGAAGATGATGATGACACTGCTCTCCTTGCAAAAAAATTCAAGAAATTCATGCAAAGAAGGAGGTCATTTCATAAAAGAAAAATTGGTGTCATGTTGGAAGGAGATAAAGAAAAAGATAAGAAAAAATAAAAAGATTCATTGATTTGTTATGAATGTAAAAAGCCTGGACATTTCAGATCTGAATGTCCTTAACTCAAGAAGGGATTTAGAAAGAAAAAGAAAGCATACGTTACAACTTAGAGCGATAGTGATGAATCTTTATTCGAAGATAAACAATAAGAAGTTGCCAACATATGTCTTATGGCAAATGAAGAAGAAGAGGTAAGTCTTGAAACCCCTATGTATGATTTCATATTTGATGAACTCTATGATGTCTTTAATGAACTAATGAATAATTTTAAAGTTTTGAGAGTAAAGAACAAAGTTTTAAAAATAGAAAATCTAAATCTTCTCAAAAAGAAAAATAAAATTGTCATTGAATTTGAAAAGCAAAATTCTAAAAAGAAAGATATGCAAAAGGAAAAAGAATTGATTTCTGCTGAAAATCTAAACTTAAAAAATATAAGGGCATTGTTAACAAATTTATTTATAGCTTAGAAAGACTTAATTTACTTTTAAACAATCAAAGAGCTATTTTTGACAAAGCTGATTTAGGTTATAGACCACACAAGAAGCAAAAAATTTGTTAACAATTTTCTTGTAAAGGAATCAATTAAAAAAGATATTTTATATTTTTATTGTGGTATGAAAGAACATAATTCTTATGTTTGCAATCATAAAATGTCTCATGTCAATGTTAGTCATTGAAATAAAATGATTTGGGTTCCAAAAGGAACTATATTTACTGCTACTAACCATGAAGAACCCAAGAAAACTTAGATACTTAAACATAAAATATGATTACTTTGCAGGCATATCTTGCAGCCAAAGGATTAAAAAGAAAATGGTATCTTGATAGCGGCTCCTCAAGACACATGACGGGTGACAAAAATCATTTCATCACTCTTGAAGCTAAAAAAGATAGAGTTGTGACTTTTGAAGATAATGGTAAAGGTCACATCATGGGCTTTGGTAAAATTCAGATTACTCCATCCATTTTTATTGAAAATATTTTATATGTAGATGGATTAAAGCATAATTTGATTAGCATTAGCCAACTATGCGATAAAGGTTTCAAAGTTTCCTTTGAAGCATCTATCTGCACTGTATCGAATTCCATTGATAGTAGCATTATCTTTGTTGGAAATAGAAATGGCAATGTATACTTAATTGACTTAGATAATTAATCTACAAGTAACCATTGCCTAATTACTGATAATGCTAAGGTAAATGAGATTGGATGGCTATGGCACTATAGATTAGGTCATGCAAGCATACACTTGATTTCAAAATTGCTTATAATGGATTTGGTTAAAGGTCTTCTAAAATTAGATTTTAAAAATAATAGAGTTTGTGATGCATGTCAATTTGGAAAACAAACTAGGAATTCTTTCAAATCTAAAAATATTATTTCCACTTCTAGGCCACTAGAGCTACTATACATGGACCTTTTTGGATCTACTAGAACCACTAGTTTAGGAGAAAAGAAATATGGTCTTGTGATAGTAGATGATTGCTCTAGATTCACTTGAGTATTATTTTTAGCTTATAAAGATGAGACTTTCTCAATATTTCTAAAATTTTTCAAGAAAGACACCACCATAGTGTCTCTTAGAAGTGATCATGGGACTAAATTTAAAAATTACTTGTTTGAACATTTCTGCATTAAAAACGCCATCCATCATAATTTTTCAGTACCTAGGACACCTCAATAAAATGGGGTTGTAGAAAAAAAATAGGGCTTTAGAAAACATGGCCCGTACCATGCTATGTGAAAGCCAACTCCCAAAATATTTATGGATGGAAGCCATTAACACAACATATTGCATCCTAAATAGAGCCTTGATTAGACCAATCCTTAAGAAAACTCCCTATTGGCTATGGCATGATAGGAAACCCAACATTAGTTATTTTCATGCATTTGGTTGTAGATGTTTCATTCATAATAATGGAAAGGACAATCTAGGAAAGTTTGATGCTAAGTCAGATGAAGGTATATTCCTAAGATATTCCACATCCAGCAAGGTAGATAGAGTATTCAATAAGAAGTATTTGATTGTAGAAGAGTCAATTCATGTACTGTTTGATGAGTCTTTAGCATCAAGTTCTGAAAAGAAAGATAATGACAAAGATACTAATATACTTGAAAGAGATTTTAAAAAATTGAATGTTGATGTATCTTCAGATCATAAACTTGAAGCTAAGGATGATGACTCACCTAAGGATGATGGTATTGATACTACTCATAATGATACGGATCTACCTAAAGATTGGAGATTTGCTTATGGTCATCCAAAGGACCTAATCATAGGTGATCCATCTCAAGATGTAAGAACTAGATCATCCATTAGAAATATCAATAATCATCTTACATTTGTATCTCATATAGAGCCCAAGACAATTGATGAAGCTGAAAAGGATAGTTATTGGATGTTAGCTATGCAAAAAGAATTGAATCAATTCACTAGGAATAAGGTATGGACCCTAGTTGATAAACCCAAAGATTATCCAGTTATAGAATCCAAATGGGTGTTTAGAAATAAGTTAGATGAAGATGGCATTGTTATTAAAAATAAAGCTAGATTAGTTGCAAAGGGATATAATCAGGAATAATGTATTGATTTTGATGAAACCTTTGCAGCTGTTGCTAGATTAGAAGCTATTAGATTGTTACTTGCATTTGTATGTTGCATGAACATTAATTTATTTCAGATGGATATGAAAAGTGCATTCTTAAATAGTTTTATAAATGAGAAAGTTTATATTGAATAACCACCTAGTTTTGAAGATCATGAATTTTTAAATCATGTTTTTAAAGTACATAAAGCACTTTATGGTTTAAAGCAAGCACCTAGAGCTTGGTATGATAGGCTGAGTAAATTTTTGATTGAAAATAATTTTTCTAAAGAAAATGTTGATAAAACCCTGTCTTGAAAAAAAAGAAAAATATTTATTAGTAGTGCAAATTTATGTTGATGATATAGTATTTGGTGCTACTAACAATCTTCTTTGTCAAGATTTTGCAAAGATAATGCAGAGAGAATTTGAAATGAGCATGATGGGAGAACTGAATTTTTTCTTAGACTTCAAATCAAGTAAGAGAAAGAGAAATTTTTCATTAACCAAATAAAATATACTAAGAAAATTCTTAAGAAGTTTGGTATGAAAATTGTTAAACCTTTTGGCACACCAATGAGTCCTTCATGCAAACTTGATAAAGATAAGGATGGTAAGAAAGTTGATCAAAAGCTTTATAGAGGTATGATTAGTTCTTTACTTTATTTAATAGCTAGTAGACCTGATATTATGTTTGCTATATTTTTATATGCTAGATATCAATATAATCCTAGAGAATCTCACTTAATTGTTGTAAAAAGAATTTTTAGATACTTAAGTGGAACTAAAAATATAGGATTATGGTACTCTAATGACTCAACATTTAATCTAATTGTATATTTTGATTCTGATTTTGCTGGTTGTAAACTAGTTAGAAAAAGCACAAATGATACACACCAGTTCTTAGGCAGTAACTTAATCTCTTGGTTTAGCAAAAAGCAAAATTCAGTTGCATTATCAACTGCTGAAGCTGAATATGTTACAGCTGGAAGTTGATGTGCTCAAATTTTTTGATTAAGCGACAACTTGAAGATCATGGTATCACACTTGATAAGATTCCAATTAGGTGTGATAACACTAGTACAATAAATTTGACCAAAAACCCTATTCAACATTTAAAACCAAACACATAGAGATAAGACACCATTTCATTAGAGAATATGTTGCTAATAATGATGTTTATCTTGATTATATGTGTACTGATGAACAATTAGCTGATATATTTATAAAACCTTTAAGTGAAGAGAGATTTTGTTATCTTAGAGGAGAATTAGGAGTTTGTGATCCATTAGAGTAGTTTTGAATCTCTTAAAAATGATTATCTAGAGTTCAATCATTTTCTTGAAAATCATCTTATGATTCTAAGGAGAAATCATCTAGACATTTGAATTTCTTGACCCCCCACACTTTAAGAAAAATTTATCTAGAGTTTGATGTCTAATTTGATAAGTTTCAGATTCTTTGAAACTCTTATCTTTCACTGAAACTATTTTGGAGCTGACTCTATTGGAGTTAGAGTCAACTCTAATTATCCGAAGTCTCTGTCTGCTCATTAGAGCCGACTCTAGCTACTGTCGGAGCTGACTCTATTTCGGGCGTTGATTGTGTTAGCAACTTAGAGCCGACACCTCATTTTTTAGGAGCCGACTCTAAGTTGTCCCTTTTCATTATATCTAGGGCAGAGCTAACCCATTTCCTAACCAAATCGACTCTAATTCATTCTAAACTCTTCTCCACCTCTCTCAATCCTCCAAACACCTTTGATTCTCATCTTTCCTGACCTCAATATCCCCCAAACACCGTGCATCCTTTATAGGAGTTTCTGTCACGACCGAGAGGCGCTCCGTGCAACGTTCGGTGAGGCTACCTTCTCCAAGCACTCCTTCAACCTCTTCCTCATTAACTCCAAGTGCTATTCCAACCCCACCCTTTCCACAAGTTAATTTTCTGGATGGAAAAGCAATTACCATAAAAAGAAAGGTAGACTTCTATTTCCTTGACTCATAAGGCTTTTCAATTGGTAGACAGTTAAAAGAAATGGGATGGAAGAGAGTATGCTCTATTGATATCCCCACTTACCCTGCTTTAGTTAGAGAATTCTACAACAATGTAAGTAGAGGGGATGGTGGATTAGTTATCTATGTTGGAGGAACCCGAGTCCATCTTACTTCTAATTTTGGAAAATATCTTGGAGATTCCTGTTGTTGGAATGGCTGCCACTCGTCACAGTGATAGAGGTGAGGCCTTGACAAGAATGTTAGGAAGAGAAATTTCTGAATTTGAAGAAGTACAGGCAAATCAGCTGAGTCTGGAACTAAGACTACTTCATAATATTTGCAGTAGAGTTTTGTTTCCCAAGACTGGCCGATTTGAATATATATCTGAAAGGGAAGTTCTTCTGATGGATTGTGTGATGAATGGGTATCCAATTAACTTGGTCGGAATGATGATTGGATACATGGCTGAGGCCGAGTCTAAGAAGAGGTCCACTTTACCATATGGCATGTTTTTGATTTTGATATTTTGAAGCCAAGGGGTAAATATCCTAAAGAATGAGCCACAAAAGAAGCTGGGGCATACGGACTGCTACAATGTCTCCACTCTTCACCGCATGGGCTTTAGGAAAGTTGAGGGCCAATGGCAAAGAAAAAGACAATCCGATGGAGCCGAGCAAGTCCGAGCAGAGGCTAATATTGAATTTGGTGATGAGGTCCCTGGACCTTCAGAAGCTGGACCATCTACTCCTAGATATTCTCCACCTGGACCGAGTACTTCAGCACCTCCATCGACACCAGCAACGACCACCACATTTTCCTCTGGTTCTTCTGGTTTTTCTGATAGACAGATTGAACAGCTTAAAGCCTTGTTGGCAGAGCATGAAGCAAAAATTAAAAATGATTTTACCGTTCAGTTGTTGGGAACTAGGCAGCTTGTGCACACTTTGGAAGAGAAGATCGGGAAGATTGAGTCATCAATCAGCACCTCAGCTAATGGATTGAAGATTGAGCTTCAAAATATTTTTGATAAGATCAAAGGTATTGGTGGTGACTCAGATGTTTATTAGAAATGTAATGCAGAGCTACCAGAAAAGGTTACTACAGCTACTTCCCTTGTTAACAAATTGATTAATGATTTTATAAAGGTTTAAGAACAAGGAATGGGACAAATTTTAGTGGAACTGAAGAGACTTTTAAATTTTTGAAGTAATGTTCCCTACCCTTCCTGCTTCTCCAGCTGATCCAGTCACTCAAGTCCAAGCCAAGCCAAGCCAGTTCAACTCCAATCCAACCAATTATCCAATCTATCTTAGATTATCTTTAGACTTTTTTAGGACTTTAAGTATTGTACCTGAATGTTTGCTTTAAAGTTAGATTGTTGTTTTTAATTCCTAGGTTGTACTTAGGACTCTTAAACTATGCTATATGTTTTCATTTAACTTGTACTTGAACTTATGTAATGAATATGAATGCAATGTATGATTTTCTGAAATCAACGTTGATCCTTGCAAAATGAATGAACACGGTGATGTTTGATTTCTATTTTTATTGATTTGTATCCCAATCTAAGCAATAACTACCCTATGCTTTCTTAACCTTTTTGTTGATAATAAAAAAGGGAGAGAAATAGTTGTATATGCATGTGGACTTTAAATGGACTTTAAGCAATTTTGTAGTATGTACATATATAGGGGGAGTTATTTTACTCAAGGGAATTTAGTTAAGTTGATAAGTATTTGAATTGATATCTATTTGAATCAATAGTTTGAATTGAGCTTTTTGATAACCTTTATCCTTTCGGAACGGTAATGTAAAATATCTGAAATAAACTTGTTGAAATATCGTTAAATATCACACTATTTGAAAAGTTATCTAATTTGAAGTTTAAAATGCAATTTTGTATGCATATACTTAATGTTTTTGTCATCATCAAAAAGAGGAAGATTGTTGACCTGTTTATTAATTTTGATGATTAACAAAAATCATATGAGTATATTTCTTATGTTAGTAATGAGTTTGATAAAGTGTTTCAAGGATTTAAAATGGTTAAATATTCATAACTCAAGAAAAATTTAGTTTGGATCTATTTCTAATGTTAAGTGTCAAGTTTCAGACATTAGAGCCGACTCTAGAAGGATTAGAGCCGACTCCGGAGCAAATCGGAATAGTTTGGCACTTTCGACACGGTTTAGAGCTGACTCCAGAAAAATTAGGGCCAACTCTAACCTGAGAACAAAGAATCTCTTTTCTGCATCAAAATTAGAGCCAACTCCTGCAGAGACTAGAGTCGACTCTAACCTAAGAATAGAGACTATGTTTTCTGAGACACAATTAGAGTCGACCCCAAGGAAGTCAGAGCCAACTCCAGCACGGAATGTGTCGACCCTACGAAAAGTTAGATCCGACTCCGCGATGAAAGATCCTTACTATTTTAAGCATCCTGACTTAAAGCTGATCCCGAGCCAGATTAGAGCCAACTCTAATCTATTAGAGGCGATTTTTAGAAATGTCAGAAACGACTCCAACGGATATATTTTTTCAAATAAACCCCAACGGCTCTTTCCCTTTTCATGATAAACTTATCCACAAGCACTTTTAACGGCTACTTTGCATCAAAATATGGATTAAGAGGAGATTATAAAAGGAAGGTTCCGACCGTTTGAAAAAAAAAAAAGAAATCAAGAAAAAAGAGGAGAAATCAAGAAAAGAATAGAGAAATATCAAGAAAGAAAGCTCTGATTTGAAATCTCAAGTGTTCGAAAAAGAGTTTAGAAAAATCCAAAGCATTCAAAAGCTAACTCTGAAGGATTTTCATCAAATAGAAAAAGAAAAGCAAGAGCCATAGTTCTTCTACATCCTCTGCATCAACATTTCTTCCAAAGCTTCAATCCTATCTTGAGAAAGATCATCCAAGAAGAAAAGAAGAAAAGCTCAACCTCAAAGATATTCTAATCAGGTTTTTCTATTTCCATCTCACTTATATTGTTTATTTGCTCATTTGAGGAGCTTTCATTCTATTGTAACCATCTCTTTGATACATTTAGTTTCTGATTGAATCAGGTGAGACAGTTGGCCTTGTGCAAGCTAAGGTTAGCTTGTGATAGGCTGTGTGGTGGTGAGCCTGTGAAAACCGGCTGGGTTCGTTGTGATCCTATTGTAAAACAACAAGTTTGGGTTGTGAGCTTGTAAAACAACTCGGCTGTAATTAGGGTGAATATAGTGTGGGCCAAAGAGTTGCTTGGGAGTGGATGTAGGTGTAGCTAAAGACCGAACCACTATAAATCCTTATATTTATCGTACTTGTCTCTTCTTCTCTTTACTCTATCTTTATATTTAGCATTGCATTCTTAGTACCACACTTACTACACTCTCCTTGTGCACTTTCACTTTGTGAAATTATTTTTAAGCATCAAATTTTTTAAGAACCCAATTCACCCCCTCTCTTGGGTTGCCATCTGGGCTAACAGAATCTCAGTTGGCGGTGGTTGCAGGGGTGCAATGTTATTTGCGAGATCGGGCCTTTGGGATGCGGCCTGATCCGGAGCATCTGAGGTTGCTCTTCTTCGGTTGCCTATTGAGGGATTATTCTTCTTGTCAAGAACCTTGTCTCCTTGATTTCAAGTTTAACGAAACTTGTAGCCTTTCCCCTAGCGTCAATCTATTATCGCTGAATCCCATTCTCCGGCTTAGGTACAGCCTACGTCTGGATCCGGGTTGCAATCTCTTGTTCGGATGAACCTACAAGACAGTCCTCGCATAGGAAGCATTGGGGGTGGCCCCTGCGGAAGACCCTCCAATGTTCAAGTCAGTGGAGATTCACAGCAAACAGATATGAGAAAAAGGCTCTTGCAGAAAAGTCCCTCAAGAATGGTCTCTCAAGAGCTGAAAACTCTGCTTGAGCTTTCTTGATTTCAAATGAGTGTACCTGAGGAAGCCTTAGGATAAGGTATTTATAGATTGCTGAAATGTTGGCGGGCTATTACCTGACTTCTCGAGCGTGTCTTGGGAAGTTAGAAATTGGTATGATTTGAATCTGATTCAAATCAAGTTAGTTACAAGACCGGTAGGATTCGAATCTTATTTGTTATGAGGATCGACGGCCAAGGAAGTTGATTGGTGCTTCAAGATTCTGTTATTTGGTTATTTATTAGCAATAGGCCATATTTGGCTTTATTTCCTTCTTGAGGGTGTTGGAAGCCGATGTGATTAGAATCCTACCAAATAATCAGGGATTTATATTTCTATTGAACATGATCGAAGGATCATATTCGACTCTTAATTCTCATTTCAGAAAGATTGCTCTTAATGCTGCCGAGGTATGAAGATGGTTCAATCCTGCCGAGGTATGAGAATAGTCTAGTTTTGCAAAAGCTTACGAGAATAATTCGATCATGCCGAAGCATAGCAATTTATCTTTTTCCAAATGTGATATCTAACGAAAAGAAATTAAAAATGATCCTAACCTTTTTACCATATGCACATACCATATGCACGAATATTGATGCAATAATAATTTTATCTTGCATCAGATCGCAACCCTCACTTGATCAAGAGATCACATCCATCATGTGCCCTGCGTGGTAGAAACTGACCAAGTTCCATTAATTTCTTAATACCACCATTCTTAATTTTAAAGATGTGACATCAGTTTCATAAAAACCTTGTTAAACGGCATGAGGCCACAATCATCACATTTTACAAAGCATTCTGGGAAGCCCATATACGAAAGAACCACATCATAAACAATGTATTCCAAGGCAACTGCAAAACAAGTAACATAAAAGCATCATCAGCATAGGGTTCAATCATCACATTTCCTGAAGCTTGCCGGTAGACCAAATACAAAATGATTTTATCATGGTTTATGTAAAGCTTTAAACTTGAAATTACAATACCCATAGATGCACGGGGTGTAGGATAAAATTTTTTGATATGTTTTGTCTGACAGAATTTACAAGCATGGAGCCCCAACGAGGAACAGTGGGTGGTTAGTTCTCTGATCCAGCGATATTTAAGATTTGGAAGCACCATGAGAAAAGACCACCCACACTCCTACAAAATGGGAATGCTATCCGGTGGAATAGATCTTCAGTACTAAGCGAACAGCCATAGAATGCGACTAACCAGAGGAAAGGACAACCAGCACTATCCGTGTGATGCTTAAGTTTCGACTCATTCAGTCTCTTGACTTCTTTTGTCAAGAGCATCATGTGAAGTCTGGTTGCCAGAGGAGGCATGTACTTCAGTGGCTTCCTCCTAAAATATAGACACAATTTGACATCAATGAATTAGATAGATCTGCATGGCATTCAGGTTCATAAAACAACCATAATCCCAACATTAGAATAATCTTTTGTTTGACATGTTCGATCCAAACATAAAACCAACAAAAAATGAATATCGAAAGAAAGAAACAGATAGTTATATCTAGTAAGCCATACTAGACATCTACATCAATACATCTCTCTAAACTTGGCAATGAATCAAAGAAAATGCAAAAATTCGATTCTAACATAACAGATTAGACATGATAAAGTAGCTAATTTACCCCATCTCCAACATTTATTAAGATGGCTGTATGTTCGCATGCATAGACTCAGCAGCCACAAATTCAGCTTCAACCTCAGGTAGGTTACAGGGTTTGCCATACCCATTAAGTGCCTCAATTTCATCAATGCACCAGTCACTTGTAAAGACTCTTCTAGGCCAGAATTCTATGCCACTATTTATTCTTTCTTTTCTACTTTGATGGAAGAGGATGCCTTTTTGGCTTATATACAAAGACAAAAATTTCATTTATCTCCACTGCGGATATTCTTCTATGCACCTCATCATACATTCAAACATCTGTCACACTTAGTCCAGATTATATTTCCATCCAGGCAAAAGTTGTAGGGGAACAATATTCACTTACAAAGGAATACCTTTTGTGCATTTTCATGAAGACTTCTTTCATTTGTCATTACTAAACCAGCATTACCGTTGAGTCCACCATTGTTGCTCATAAATAGGTCTGCATCTATTTGATCTTTCTCAGGCTCCTATTTAGAATAAAAATTTAGCAGTCATTTTAATATCCAAACGAACAAGAACAGTCAGATTATAATCAATCAACTGCAACCTAGATAAATCAGCTTCTACCTGTTCATTTTTGTTCTCTAATGATTTAACTTCTGAATTTTGTTCCTCAGTTATCACACAAGAACGCTCAGCCACCTCTTCTGCCCTCTTCTTCTCTTCTTCCCTTTGTTTTCTTCTCCTTGCCTCCCGCTCCTTAATTTGTTTGAACCTACATATAACAGTTTATGAATACAAACAACTCAAAAATCAATAGAGCTTTCTAAATGATTTTTATGAGGATATAAAAAATATTAACCTTTCACCACATGGCAATCCCCGTGGATTTGCTTTTTCTCCTTGACTGGATTTTGCCTTTTCTGTTTCAACATCAAGCACAGACTTCTGGATATTAGATACAGAATTCAGAATGTTGGATGACTCGTCCATAGTTGCTCTGTCAATATATTCTTTAACAGGATTTTTTGCACCCCCAAGCTTTTGAAGCCATATCTGTTGTGCTGTGCTAAGAATATTGTTTGTAAACCTAGACAAAAACAACATATAATTGATTTGTCACAACTTCATTCCAAGTGAAAAAAATTCAAAAGATTTTAATGACACTAATATTTTAACAGAACAGCAAGCGTAATTTTATCAACAAGATAAATTGCATTGCCTAAGATATGGAACTGTTTATGATAAAGAACAAAATATCTAAACCTAATCAAGTGTAACAACAACAATTATTCAAAAATGAGAAGAAAGCTCCATGAAAGTCTCGTCCACAAAACTTAGAAGGATTGTGTAACCACCTGATAATAGGGCATCTCCCAGGAAATATCAATCTTGACGTTTCCAAAAAGAACACCAACTTCAGGTGCAGCAATTTTGTTACCATACTCTTTGGAATGGCTAGAATCATTTAAAAGTTGGAATTAAAGGTTATGGTTTAAATCCCAGAGCAATCCTAGTATTGCCCAACCACTTTGTTTAACCATAGTCACTCACATTCTGGACAGTAAGAGATGATTGTTAAGATCTGACAGAAATTGAAACACATGTCCAACATGAAAGGCAAAGGTAAAAATATGTTTAAAGAAACAGCAGAAACAATGGGCAAAATCATTTGTACAACATAAACAAACCAAAAGAAGATCATAAGTTCAAAATTTCCTATCATGTTGTACATATTATGCAAGGATTTCACATAATAAGCCTTACTGGCTAGACTTCATGGCAAAATTTTCTCTAAAAAACTTAATAATGTCAATTTCCAATTGAATAAACATCTTTTGTCCCCATGGTAGCAACTAAATTCAGTAGTCCTCATTCATTGATGAAACACAAATGCACAAATAGGTTTGTTAGGATTTTCTACCAGAGTGAACACAAAATCTCATCTAAGACTCATAAGCAAAACATGAGCCACTTTTTCTCTTTTGAGGGAACTCTTAGGGCACATTTTGTTAGGAGTCATGTTCTCACAGGTATGCTTTACAAAATAATATTAAAAGAAAGCATGGTGATCATTTTAATACTGCATTTGGATTTTGTTCCCAGGTTTGTCTAGTCATTCTAAAATAATTGTTACGTCTGTTTGATCCATTAGCAACACCTCCTATTCTTTATGGATGTTAACAATTTCTGTGGTTTAACATTTTTTTTCCTACTTGAAAGCGCATCTTCACACTCTCTAATTTAAAAGTACTGAGATCTCCTCTCAGATTTCTTACTGAATTTTCTTGGAATATGATACCAAGAGTGAGTATGATTGTTGTTACAATTCCTCTGCTGAATATAACCATCTCTAGGCATGTCAAGTTTTTCAGAGATTAACCCACATTTACGGTTTACCTATCATGCTCAACATCTCTCCTTTATGGATCTTACAAAGTCTTCTAGCATCTGAGTTCTAATTGATGTCGTTTCAAATCCTATTTACATATCCCTTGTCCACCATTTTAGGCAATCGCACATTACCAAAACTACTATTATGCGACTTGAGCATCATGAGTTATCAACACTTAATATTAAAGAACTTTTGCTAATATGATCTCTTTAATGCAACCCACCCCCACATAAAATGTTGTGGCACTTCCAGAGAACTTGCAGAGGGTCTCTAACAAAACAATGAATTGCTTGCAAGTTACAATTGACTTCTTTCCACAGATAACAATCTTTCCTTGTAAGTCATACTAAAGCCCACTCAGGCAATCCTTCTATCACCTTATTCAGCATCCCAAAATATATGCAGCCATGGCTAAGGAGCATCAAGCTCAATAGATCCATAGCTAGACCTTAGTCCCCTTGCTACAAAAAGTTCCCCATGAACTATAACTGAGATTTTGAAAATTTAATGGTTCAATAGAGTGCTAAAAAGTTTAACTAGTTGCTCAGCATTCATGGTTCATTTTTAAGTACCACACATTAATTGTGGACGAGTATCTTAGACAAACAAAAGGAATGATAAGGGGTGATAAACAAATGTTTTGATTGACAGATTATGATGTGGGATGTACCATGCAAAAGATTAATGTAAAGCAATGATTTAGATTTTAAGGTGCTTTACTTTCCGAAATGAGTAAGAATAAACTAAGGATGAATATGCGAAGAGTAAAGTAACTATCTGTAGAACACGATTCATTAAGTAATAAAGAAAACAGGATCCTAGGGTTGAAAAACCACTACTTAGAACATGCTCTTTCTTCAACAAAACAGAACTTATGAGAAGGGATGGATCTGATTATCAGGCAATGATGGTCTTCGTCCTAAAAGATTGCATTACACAACCGGGATGGGCGCCTGGAAGAAGCTATGCTCCCGCGGATGTTTCAGCTTTCCTTCAGATGGTTCTAATGATCAATTGTTCTTTACAAGAAGGAAGGGGTTTTTATAATAAACCCTAACCCTTGAATTACATGAAAAAAAAAAGAAAATAAGGGCGCCATATTATTTTCAAATAAGGAGATAGGCGGCATCTTGAAACAAAAAAAAAAGAGATCAGAGGATAGCTTTCCCAAATAAAGAGATAGGCGGCATCTTGAAACAAGGGAAAGAGATCAAGGGATATCTTTCCCAAATAAGGAGATAAGCAACATCTTGAAATAAGGAAAAGAGATTAGGGGATAGCTTTCCCAAATAAAGACATAAGTGGCATCTTGAAATAAGGAAAAGAGATCAAGGGATAGCGTCATATTTTGCTTTTTCATAAAAAGTGGGCGGCAAGTCACCTTTCATAAGGGGCTTGCTTTCTTTTATGCTGAGATGACTTTATGAAAATCTTGGGATGCTCTAATTGAGTAGATGGCGCCTACTTTGGCTGGAATTCTATGTGGGGCTGAGGTGGCGCACTGAATGTGGTCCTTCATGGTCTTAGGTCTTCAACTTCTTACACTTTGACTCAATAAATCTTGACTTAACTCAAATAAAATTACTAGACTCATACTTGACTCAAATAAAATTAATACTCATACCGACAAAACTTGATTACAATACTTAAAGTTAAACCAACATAAAGTAAAAATTCCATAATGAGCTCAGTAACCTCTACCTGATCCTGGTGTCCCCACTAATTCTCCCGGGATGGAAGGAACTCGACCCTATCAAGGGTCAATTCAGCTCTGGTACTGCTCCAATAGGTCTGGATCGAGGCGCTTCAGATCCTCTCGAGTGATCCACGAATCCTTAGATTCTGGTCGACCTTGCCAATGAACTAAATAACGTTGGTAGCCTTTATCCCGAATAGTAATAGCTTGGTCATCCAGAATACGCTTAATCCTTTCTACGCTCCCAGGTAAATTTATTGGTGGACACTCAGGTATGGGTTCGCTCTTAAGAATAGGATCGGGTCCAAACGGCTCACTAGGTATCATTGCTGATTTTTTTATACTCAACTAGGTCTAAGATATTGAAGGTTGAGCTAATGCCAAATTCGGGTGATAACTCGAGCACACAGGCATTAGGTCCAACTTTCTTTATTACTTTGGAGGGTTCAGCTCCACGGGCATGTAATTTTTTTATGGTCCTCGAAGAAAACTGCTCAGGTTTAAGCCTAATCATCACATAATCTTTCTCAGCACATTCTTTAACTCTCTTTCGGAAATTAGCCATATTTTTATAAGTATCATTGCTCAAATTAATCTTATTGATAATTTTCTTATGCAAATCTCTAACATGTGATGTAAATGATTCAGCTAACTTAGAGACTCGTGCATGTATGGACAAAGGGATTAGGTCTATGGGTCTATTAGGCTTATAACCATGGACAATCTCAAATGGACTCTTACTTGTGGTCCTATTAATTGTACTGTTATAGGCAAATTCGGCTCTAGGTAAAAAAAGGTCCCAATTTTCAGTGTTTTTACCTACAAAACATCTCAGCAAGTTTTCAAGGATTCGGTTCACTACTTCAGTCTGGCCATCGGTTTGAGGGTGGTAGGAAATAAAAAATTTGAGCTTAGTCCTAAACATATGACAGAGGGTTTTTCAAAGGCAACTCATGAATCGGACATCCTTATCAGATACAATGGTTTTTGGTAGGCCATGTAACCTAACCACTTCATCTAAAAAAAGTTTGGCCACCTTGAAGGCATCAAAGTGGCTCAATGGGAAGTGCTTAGTGGGATTCATCCTATAATGTGGAAGATTAGGAAAAGTGGCTTCTAGGACTAGATCTATAGTATGTTGGTTGTCCCTTAAAGGTGGTAATTGATCAGAAAATTCTTTTGGAAACATATCTTGGAACTCTTTCAAAAACTCTAACTCTTTCAAAAATTCTACTACCTTTTGAGGATGTTCTTTTTGGGTTTGATCATGAATTTTTCTAATAGTTAAGATCCAAACTGGTGAACCCTCAGTGATCTCACGCTCTAGTTCTTTAGCACTGATCAGATTTAATTTCGGTTTCTTCTCTTTCAGATTACTAGATTCCCTTTAATATGATCCTTGGGTGGAGTTGGGTTTATCACAAGCTTCTTTCCATAGTGGTTAAAGGAGCAGGAGTTGGATCGACCAAACAGGATAGCATCATGGTCATATAACCAAGGTCGACCTAAGATGATACTGCTAATTCCCATAGGAAGGGCATCATACCACATCTTTTTTTGATAGGATTGTAGTTGGATCATAACTTGGCATTTCAGTTTAATGGGGATGAAAGTTGAGTCTATCCAGGATACCTTATAAGGATTGGGATGGGGAACCGTAGATAAACCTAGGGTTTTGACAGCACTGGTTGAAATAGCATTAACACAGCTCCCGCTATCTATGATGATCTTACATACATTTTCCTCTAACTTCACAAATGTTTGTAGGATATGAGTCCTACGCCAATCCTCTTGTTCTTTGGTTTGGGTTAAGATACCTCTAACGACTCCCGCTAAATCAGATGATTCAATGACTTCCTCATCTCATTCATATTCATCCACTGAGTGTATTCCAGCTTCATATACTTCTCCTTTATGCTCATCAGTGGGTTCAGGATCTTCTTCCTCTAGTTCTCCTATGTGTAGGGATCAGGTTGGGCATTGACTAGCATAGTGTCCCAATTTATGACATCTAAAATAAGGAGAATTAGGATTAGGATTCCTCTGAACTTCAGGTGACTTACCTTTATCTTCCTTACAGGTCAATAAGATGCTAGGAGTAGGTCGGCTTGGGTGCACTTGACTAGACCCTGATTTTTTATTAAGGGTATCATTCCTAGTGGGCTCAGATCGACGGATTATGGGTCCCCTTTGAAATCTTTCGTAGTCTCTGGTTATCTGATAAGCATGTTCAAGATCATGGACTTCTCTTAAAAATAATTCTCTCTGAATGTCCTCACATAGTCTAACCCTAAATCTAGATAGGGTCACAGCTTTAGATTCATTTATGCTACACCTCATGGCATATTCATCAAATTTGGTTATGTATTCAGATACAGTCTTCCTTTTCTGACTCAGCCTCTACCATTGATCTAAAAGTCTCTGGTGATAGGATAGGGGAAGATACCTTTTCCTAAGCTTAAGTTTCATGGCTCTCCAGTTAGCTATGGATATGTCTCCCCTTTGCCTAGTTATCCTTTCAACATTTCCCCAGTATAATCTAGCCTAGCGAACTAATCTGAGTTTAGCAAACTTAAACTTCCTCTCATCAGACATTTCATACTACTCAAAGTACTGGTCCATATCTCCTTCCCAATCAGTTATACCTTAGGGTCAAGATTGCCATCAAATGTAAGTGCTTCTAACCTAATGTTCATAATGGCTCTTTCCTCCAAATCCATAAAGCCTTGGTATGGGCGTCTAGTGTTATGTTCAGGGGTGAGATCATGGCGATGGGCTCTTGGACCAAGAAGAGTTGGTCTAGGTGATTCAGGTTTAGTGTGATTCAATCGATTTTCTGCAAGGGTCCCAATTTGCTCTTCCATTTGGTCAAACATATTGTTTAATTGTCCAAATTGTTCAGTCATGGTTCTCATTAAAGTTTCAAAATTGGGATCCATGGTGTAACTTGGTTATGTTTGGGGATGTTGATAATGGGCTCCTGACCTGGTGGTCATACAACACAAATTCGTTCTAGGGTTTATAGACCTAGAAGCTCAAGCAGAATGAATCAACTCAAATTACAATTAACTCAACAATTATCCTTTCCACTGGGCAGATAAGTGGGGTTGTGGGAGGTTTCCCCCGCTCTCACAGGGACCTAATTAGAGAATCACAAGTACGCTTACGGAGTTTGTCGTTTGACCCCTAACCTTAGACACCACTTTCAAGAAATAACTGAGGGATTGAGTGCACCAGTTTCATCACAATACTTGGAACTCAACCACGTGGGTGTCCCAAGCTTTGCTTTAGGTTTCTACTCAATTTTAATTAGGCTTGGGATCAAGATGAGTGTTGCCGCCAAATCACGTTCCTCAAAAGCCGGGTAACGAAGAGGATCCGGAGGATGGTGTGCACAGGTTTAGGAATCTCCTAATGTCTCCTCCTCGAACGGGAATCCTATATGAAAGTCCCCGGAGGCTCCGATGGGGACCCTCCGATGCTCAAGTGAGTGACTTGAAAAACAGTAATGAATAATGAACTAAAAGACTCAAGTGAGTGATTTGGGAAACAGTAATGAATAATGAACTAAAAGACTTAATCGAATCACTTAAACTAAAAGACTTAATCGAATCACTTGGAGTTCAGATCCCTCCTCTCGTTATGAGTGAAGGCTTTTATACCTAATCGGAGGTCCCTCTTACCCCTTTTTGAAAGGTTGTTGAATCCGAGACGTCATTGTCTGGCGAGGAACAGGCGGCAAGGCTGATAGGAACATGTCACAACCATCTCTAAGTTTGTCAGGGATAGCCCTGCCTGCCAACTCCCTGCCAGACGTGGCGCCATAGATGGTAGGTTGGCCTGATCACGTCGGGCGTGTGTCGTAACTGGTGGTGGCCACATACGATCGCAGGTGGTTGATGGGCCACGTGGTGGTTGCAAGCGCCGAGGCCGAGAGAGACCCGAGAGTCCAAGGCCGAGGTGGACCGAGTCCGAGGCCGAGGGGGACCTGGGAATCTGAGGCCGAGGGGACCCGAGAGTCCGAGACCGAGAGGGACCCGGGAGTCCGAGGCTGAGGCTCCATCAGCCACTTGATCCGTTAGTCCTGACGTAGCTTGATCAGCCACATCAATCAGGATGATTGTTTTGGGCCAAGAAAAAGTGATGAAATCCTTTCCTTACTTGAGATAGAAAAATTGCCCTTAAGTAAATTCAATGATGCATGCGCATACATATATAAACCTAAAGTAAAATATGCAGATATCTATATATTTATTTTATTTTTATTATTATTGTTTTATGTTGTAGATCTGAAAATAAGAAGAAAATTATATATTTAATAAAGATTAATTAGATGATTAGAAAATTTTAGCACTATGCATGAACATGTCCTAGCCTGCTCTGATACCAAACTGATGCGGGATATACCATGCAAAAAATTAATATAGAGCAATGATTTAGATTTTAAGGTGCTTTATTTTCTGAAACGATTAAAAATAAACTAATGATGAATATGCGAAGAGTAAAATAATTACCCGCAGAATACGATTCATTAAGTAATAAAGAAAACATGATCCTAGGGTTAAGAAACTACTACTTAGAATATGCTCTTTTTTCAACAAAACAGAACTTATGAAAAGAGATGGGTCTGATTACCAGGCAATGATGGCCTTCGTCCTAAAAGATTAGATTACACAACTCTCAGGATGGGCATCTGCAAGAAGAAGTTATGCTCCCGTGGATGTTTCGCCCTTCCTTCAGATGGGCCTGGAGGCAAGGAAGACTTCACCTAAGGATCGTAGCACCTTGGCGTCTTAGGGCTGCGATGCTTGGAACAGGTGTTGGAATGGATATTTGTTGGGCCTTTCACCCTCTTCCTCACGAAGTGTCAATGCTCAGAAGCCCAAAAAAATAGAAGAAGAAGACTCTTTTTTATTAATCATCAATTGTTCTTTACAAGAAAGAAGGGGTTTTTATAATAAATCCTAATCCTTGAATTACATGAAAAAAATAAGAAAATAAGGGCGCTATATTATTTTCAAATAAAGATATAGGCGGCATCTTGAAACAAGAGAAAAAGATCAAGGGATATCATTCCCAAATAAAGAGATAGGCGATATTTTGAAACAAGAAAAAGAGATCAAGAGAGAGCTTTCCCAAATAAGGAGATAGGCGGCATATTAAAACAAGGGAAAGAGATCAAGGAATAATGCCATATTCTGCTTTTCATAAGGAGTGGGCGGCAAGTCACCTTCCATAAGGAGCTTATTTGCTTCCTTTTATGCTGAAATGACTTTATGAAAATATTGAGATGCCCTAATTGAGTAGATGGCATCTACTTTGACTGAAATTCCGTGTGGGACTGAGGTGGCGCACTGAATGTGATCCTTCATGGTATTGGGTCTTCAACTTCTTACACTTTGACTCAATAAATCTTGACTTAGACTCAAATAAAATTACTAGACTCATATTTGACTCAAATAAAATTATTGGACTCATATGACAAAACTTGATTACAGTACTTAAAGTCAAACCAACATAAAGTAAAAATTCTATAATGAACTCAGTAACCTCTGTCTAATCCTGGTGGTCCCACCAGTTTATCAAACCTATTTCATTCATATTCCCTCACCATAACAACATTCAAAAAATAACATAAAGTGAATAATGTTATCTCCAGTGTAGACGCAGTCAATTTGCTGTCGCAGACAGACAGTGCAAAGATTTAGAAATCTTACAGAACAACATCATGAATAAAAAGATGAGATCAAGTCTCTTCCTACCAAGGGCACATACTCTCAGAGATCTTATAATCAGATCCTTCGTTTTAAGCTTAGTAGATCTTTGAGTGGCTTAAGTTATATAGAAGGTGAATTAAAAAGGACTTATGACAGCAAAGTTGAAGAGCTATCACACAAAATGGGTGATACATGTTTGTTTAATCACATCTAGAGAGTTTTATGTTTCCAGCTTTAAAAAGGTTTGTAAGGAATGATTTCCAATAAAAAAACTAAGATTCCTGTGCATCTTGCAGCCAGATAGCAAGGAGTGATTTTTCACAAGAACTAGCATGAAGCAAAATGGTTCTCCAAATTCTTTCCATTTATGTTTATCTATTTTGCATCACCTTAAATGAGAGTAGAGTAAATAATGCAGATTACTAACTTGTCTAACAGAGACATAATACACTTTTAAACATTAAGCATACATCAATCAATGAACTAGACTAATGCAAAGTGGACAGAATGAAGACTTAACGATGATGACAACTATTTGCAGGGGATCACTTAAAATTATCATAGAAAAATCCCTTTTCAATTATATGCTAGCATTCATAAACATCTTTTTTCAAAATTTATTAGATTTCTGGCTCCTTTAAATAAGCCTCCACAGCTGTCAAATGTAATTTTTTGCTTCTAGAAAATATTCGCGTTCCAACAAATCCATTCACTTCAAAATTAAAAAACACAGTTGAAGATATGATAACGCCTTCTCACCAATATAGACTCAGCCCGGAAGGAACAGAGAGTGCAAAGTAACCAATCATCAAAGGAAGGAACCTGGTCAGAGCTTGAGAACTATTCTGGCGAGGATCGCTATTCTGCAATGTAGATGCACAGGTAACTTCAAGCAGTCAATGTTAATGTAAGTAGAATCACTGCATTTCTATAATAACAAAATAATTTGAAAAATAGAACAACCAAATAATGCAAAGTATCTATAGATTGTGATCATTTTTTATAAATAGTTAGAATTTGCCGATTCAAAGGATACATATGGGAAGAAGCATGGCTTCAAATCTTAACAGATATCTCATAAGATGCTAGGATGGGTTGCTGTCGCAAATGTTGGGAAAAAACCATCCTCCCATCATCCCTAATCGACGCATCTTGAAACATCTCTTATCTCAAGTGTCAGGACGGAGTAGGATGGTGGAGCATCCCCTTTCATAAAAAAATCGAGATAGTCCCATCCCATAAGATTTAAAACTTTAAGAAGAACCAAGGGCTATGATACCATTGAGTTCAAGTTCTAGTTTCAAAATGCAATTAAGCTTATTGATATATTCTTATTTTGCCTTATTTAGTAATCTTCTCTCTTTCCCTTAAAGAACTGGACCAAGTGCCACACATTCTGTAAAAGAAAGGGAAACGAGACTCATGATGGGCAGCTTAGGGAATTACGAAACACCGCAAGTATAGTTTTGGGAATCTCAACACAGATTGCTCCATCCCACTAACTTAAGGATTTTAAGATTGACGGGTGCGACCAGGTGCAACTTGGAGGATTTTGTGCTGGATCCTAACGCCCTAACATAGGGGAGAATGAGAGAGGGAAGGAGGAAGAGACAAGGCAGGAATGGAGTGATGAAAAGCTAGAGAGGAAAGGATGGAAGAAAGATTTTGGAGATATTTTCGAGCCATACCCCTTCCAGCATATTTGAGCTATTAGATAAACAACCGGTGCTGAGATAAAAAAGTAATCACATAATGAATCAAGAAGGACAAAAAAATTTATTTATATAAATAAATTAAGAATTAATAATATATATTAGCTTGCATTCGACTCATTTTCTAAAGAATGGGCTCATTTTGATCTAAATTTCAAGCCAAACATGAGCTGCTTGTAAACGGTTCGTTGTTTTTACAGCCTATAGCCATGGATTTGACTAACATATTCCCATGCATCAGCGATATGTTGAATACATGATAATTTTATCTAAAGTTATAGCATCAACTCAGCCAAATTCGAAGGCAACAAAATGAATGCTGTCAACAAACCACATAGATATCTATCATACAAAAAGAAATGACAGATAAAAGAAATGATAAATGAAAGTTGATTGAATACAAACGTTTAGGAACATTTTCAGGAAGATCTTCAGTTAATTTATCAGTTACATATTTGCAGAAGCACAAAAATGTCAGCACACAGATTTATATATCCAAGAAACACCCCAGGTAATTTTACATTTCAAGCTTACAAATGTGAGTAAAGACATTCTGCACACATTAAGACGGTCGATAGGCTAGACAAAAAAGGTTTCAGCTGATAAGTTGTAATACTGATAATATAATCTGGCACCCAGTTTATATGGCTCTATGAATAAATTGTGTTGGCTGTTGTTATTGAGAAGCCATTTGTGAAACAGAAAATGTTAGAATAACTGCTGTAAAATTCAAAGATAACCAACCTGTTCAGGCTGCATGATTTGAGCTGATATATATTGCAAAATAACCAGCAAGGCTGGCAAAACGAGATATGCTAACGTATCTGACCATCCGAAAGGTGGATGCCCGTCCTGCAACAACATCAGATGTCAACAGACCAGTCCTGGTTTTCTGCAATTCAAGATCAATGAATGAAGCAGCTAATTAATAGTCAAACAATGGCTGGACTAGCTACTTCTACTTCACATGAACGAATCAGCAGCCTAAACGTGTCTTATTTATATGCAATAAAGGTGATTGAAATATGCTATTTGTTGATCATGCAAAATAGATAAAAAAAAAGGTGACCAAAACAATTGTGCAATGCAGGAGTCATTTTCATAGCCTTCCTAAAAGTATTTCACTCTGCTGGTGATCAGATTCTGTTCCGATGAGCATTTTTCTTACTTTAGGCTACAGCAGCCTTCATGGTTTATAAAAGAGGGACGTAAGAATATAAAACCAACGCAACCATAGCTAGTCTAACTGCTGAAAGATAAGTAACTCTTTTTCCCTAATGGCCCTCGAGTTCATATAGCTATTGCTGATCTTTTGCAAGATCAAGATCTTTCTGCATTGCTAATCCACGTTAGGTCAACATCAAAATGGAACATTTATGTCGTCTCTGTCAAGGAAATGAAACAGAAATTTTTGAGGTTGAGCTTACCATACGATCAACTCAGTTGGGCCTGCCTCCAATTCTAATGAGTCAATTCTGCAAGAGGAATAATGATGTAGGGATTATACATGACGAATGAAGCAACTTGTAACCATAACACAATCAACATGCTTATCTTGATTATTGGGGATCAGCTTTGTGAAAGGTTTTAAATAATGTGGGACAAGGCTGTTCCAGTTTTTCCATGAAATGAAATGGCCCCACGTCTCAAAACTCAACATAGTGTAATCCTATATCATTTTGGTCCGTTTCGCAACTCATCCCATACTGACACATAAGACAATGCCCTGTCCCAAAACTTGGGGCAGTAGGAAGCACTGCCATCTCACCAACATTTAAAACCTTGGCTTTATGAAACATGCTTCTCACAATTATTATCCATGATAACTTACATCTACCTTCCACTATCCTGCACCACCAGAAATCCAGTTCACCCTCCCTAACATGGTGTATTCATATCTTCAATGCATGTTCCAGTAGCATCTTAGTTGGTTCTCCACCACTTGATTATTAAGCAGAGCAACTTCTGCACTTCGATGTACAATGCTAGCCATATTCTTGTTAAAAACACATTTAACTCCAACGTGGCATGAAATTTCATTCAAACCTTCAAATTTTAGTTTTTACCTAAACCCAACCCAAAACTACACAAATCTGGGTTGGCTTTGAAGTTTCACCCTATAACTTTTTGGGTCATATCTAATAATCAACATTTTATTTATTTCTTTATCCGTTAGGAAGCAATTTTTTCCTGCACTAGAATTGAGCTTTGCTAGTCCTGAGAGAACTATTTAGAACTATAATGCTTGATTCCAAGGAGATTCAAAGGATTAAAAAAAAAAAAGGCCTTTCTAGAGCTCAAATTTCCTAGCTATTTCTTTCATTGTATGGTAGGGCCTTGTTTGATTGAAGGGAAATGGGCAAGGGAAACAAAGACTCTAAAAAAGTGGAAAAATACCTCTTGTTCACTGGAGGTCTCAAATGGGTCAACAGAAAAGAGGACTTCCCATCTTCGTACATGAGACATGAGAGGCATGAGCTATTTTCCAACGAACTACGAAATTGGCTAATTATTCTAAAAATGCCCTTGAGCCTATAAACAAAACAAAACAAAAAAAATTAAGAGTTTTCATATATTATATTATAATTAAATTGTGATATTGTTATAATATTATTATATTATATTTTAATAATATTATAACTATATCATATTATATTATAATATTATGCTATTACTTTGTAATTATATTATAGATTATAACATATATATTATATTATATTATGATCATACAGTCCTACAATATTAAATTTTTATTATATTAATTGGCCTAGTTCACATTTATTATGCTTGTTAAAGGTTAGTTGACGTTCTTAAGCCCATGATTGGGTTTATGGTGCTAGCACCAATCGCTAAACCAATTTGTTCCTTTACTGAATTTTTTTCCTTTTATAATTATTTTGTTCCAAAAAAGCAAATATGGCAATGTTGATTGATGCCCAAATTACAACATACCACAAATAAAGAAAATGCATTGTTTTCCTTTTTTTGGATTTTGACTATTTTCTACTGGCCAAAAATATAAGGAAATTGAAAAAAATTCCATGCATGACAGCATTGGACCAGCATGTCCAACAAAATGGAAGAACAGTACAAAGGCATAAGGTATATGCTAACACATACAAATATTTCCTGGTTCCAAAAATCTACTTGGTAAAAGATATATTTTGCAGTTCTGATATCCCATATGTCTAACAATACAGAGATGCCTCGTTAGTGCGGTAGTAACATTCAAGAGATATAACTTTGCCCTCCTTCTGCAGCTCATTTCCAATTTAATCATCTTTTGATATAATGAAAAAGTTAGCCTTTGCATTGTCATTTTTGTAAGTGAGTCATCATATTTGTAACAAAAACAACAAAGGCTTAATGGGGTTAGTTGCATGAATCCTTTTTCTTCATTCTGCTCTATACTGAGTCATAATTTTTGTAAGAGGCAAAAATTCTAAGTCTTTCTTTATCACTTCTTTCCATGTGATTTTCGGTAAAAGTTATAATATTTGCAAAGCTTTGAAAATTTTTACTCTGATTGAAAATTCATTTGTCCAATGCCTCACAGTGTCTGCATCTAGAATTATAAGAACCTAAACATATATCTAGCAAAACTAATTATAAGCAAGCAGTTAAATTTCAAAATCATGTTTGAAATACTTACAATGAAAGGGAAAAGCCAAGAGGTCCCACTACCATTTTGCCGAGCAGCAATCATGGTAGGACCAGCCAAAGAAGGTATCCAGAAGAAGCCTTCAGTAAGGAGTCCCTTTTATTTGGAATAAGCAATGACCAGTTAGTTAAAGATACAGTGAATATAGGAAAGAGGCCCACAGCACAAAGAAAAGATAAAGCGATTCAACCTCATCAGCCACATTTGAGAGAGCTCTATAAAGTCCGATCCAAACTGGTATTGTAGCAAGGGTAGGCAAGCATCCTGACAGGGTGAAATTTTCCAGATATGACATGTTAGCAATAATAGTATACTAAATGAAAATGATCACAAGACGCATACATTCACAACTAAATACTTCAGAACCATAAAAGTACATAAATTCCCAGCTAGGTGTTCAATGGTATCATAAATACTTCTGAGAAGTAATGCAACACCATGCATTGGACGTCCAATGCCATCCCAACACTCAGGATGCATTGGCATGGAATGATATAGAACTCTAGGAAAGATATACAATAAGCACACAAACTAAACTAGATGAAACTTTCTTTAAATGTTTACACTACCTTCTATTCCTTTAGTACAAAATAGACATGTCCTGAACACATAAACAAGATTTTTCATCACCCAACTAAACAAATTTAGCTTCTTAATTCACCCCAAAAAATGCATCTTGATTGCAAAAGCATGCAATAAACATGTGTCATAAACAACCTTAAAAAAAGCTACACAATTATCGATCATTTTAAGGTCTAACAAATAATGGGAACCTTAATTTTTAACTAATGAAACCATAAGAAATCACATAATTACTAAAAGATGCTAGCATAGAGATTGGGGAAGAACAATAGAAAACATAATTCAGGCACATAATTTACCCATTCTTACTATGCATCAGCGAGACATGGGAAATTCTGGCTCATCCTGCGCTGCCCAATTTTGGAGAGGCATAGGAAGCCGGTTTTCGCCCGACAGACTAGTCCAGAATTGATATTTCAGACTTGACTAGGAACAGGGCCAAACATGAGATTTATTTAAAACTTGGTGATTCAGCCTGACCCCATGTGTCATATATGTAATATATAAGTTCTCCATAATTTTCAATTCAAAAATTCCTAATCTTAGCATTGAGCATTCCTCCCTCAGTGCAATGATGCCCTCCCCCTAGACTGTCCTGCACAGAAGTTACCATTATGGGAATCTCATTCCCAAGTACAACCATCAATTCCTCTCCCTTTACCTCTCCTAACTCCATTCAACTCACCAGCATCAGAACCAACTACAGTTCTAGGTATGCCCCCTTACCCTCCAATTTCTCTCGATCACCGTAATGTTTGCCACCTTTGTGCTCATCATGCTCCCACCCCATCCATCATACAGAACATAATTACCAAATTAATTTTCACATAATTACTAAATTAGATAAATAAATTATCAAGCTTTTCCCAATATTGAGGTATATCTTTTTCTATTCTTGGAGAGTTCATTAGCTGGATCTAATAAGTGAAAAGAGGATTAAGATATCTCAACATATAGCATCACAGACCCCTACAAGCCGCAAGTAGCATTGCACAGTAGGGCACTGTATCAAAGCATATCTTAAACGCATAAACCAATGATATGGCCTTATACGATAACTGTGTGACCCTCCTCAACATCTGACAGAACAAGCAAAGGCATCTTGTCTGGCCTTTTGTTGATTGCTCATGTTTTCCATCAGTGAACCTGCCATTTACTCTGCACTATGTCTTTGTATCCTTAAGCATTTGAGTACTAATAATTCTATCTTAAAAATGAGATGTTTCGTGCAGTCCATGAATTTAAGTGCTGGTTGGCATGGCATGCACAGAACCAGTAAAATGCTAAAAAGCAATAAAAGAAGTCAGTCTATATATAAAGAAGAGGAAAAAAAACAGAGGAAGAAGAAGTAAACATGATGAGAGTCTCCATAGCAACAAATCCCAAAAAAATATTGAGGCGGAATGGAGCAATGCACTGAGTGACAATGATAATAAGTTCATGTTGCTAAATGCAAAAAAGACCACCTGCTAACGGGTTTACACCAGCCAATTTATACAAGCGAGCAGTTTCAAGTTGTATCCTTTCCTGTAAATGGATAAAGAAAAATATAAATTAACAAAAGACTTACCCAGAGAAAAATATTAATTATCTCTGAGGGTAAAAATGGTAATGGCTTCCAATAAACTCTTTCAAAAATACTGGCGTACAACAAGTTGAATATCTCATGAAAAATTATCTAAATTTACTCAATTGGATATTTACCAGAGTCAAATAAACAGCATATATGGGGCCTGAAGTTCTTGAACTTGAAACCTCATGCTAGAAGAAAATTTTATATAAACGACAAAGTTCAAAGGTTTTAAACACATGTCAAAGGGACACACTCATTGCACAACAAATAATAGAATACTTAACTGAGAATTATTTAAGCCTTTTATTGAAAATATAATTTTTCATGGGAATGGTGTAAAGTAGTCATAAGGCCTGTGATTCTGTGAAAGGTTAGGCACCCACAATCTTGGAATCTGGAGAGTGTCATGAAACGAATATTTCCCGTAATCCTAGCCCTATTGGCAATACTTGAAGAAAAGTGGATATAAGTTAAAATCACCAGATAAGCTCATCGGAAGTGATAGATACGATCATCATTGATCAAGATGAAACAAAGTAGAAAAATTAAGTGTAAATTAAATAACAAATGTTTCTGCAACTTTAGACTAGAAACAGCACTTGCTCAAGCTTATAAAAGGGTTGTCATTATTATCAAGTATGAACAGTTTGGCATATGTAATTTCTCAAAATGACCATAAGTAGTTAACTGATTAGTCATATAACCATGGTTAGCTAATCTACCATCCATAGCATCAAAACACTACCAGAAAACAATTTTCATCTATTTAATTTAAAATATTGTTGGAAAACTTTATCGGCAGTAATCATTCGGATGAAATACAAAAATTCTCTACCAACCATTTACTAGTTTCATCCTTAAACGTCTTTTTTCCTTTGGCTTCAAGAGCATCTACCAGTGATTCAGAAATAACAAATTGCATATATACCACATAACAAAAATCTACTACCAAAACTATAAAGATCAAATCAAATTTCTGCTTATTATATTCATAGAACAAGAGGAAATGGCACACGCAATATAAGAATTAAATATTGCAAGTATAGCAGGCATATGGATATAGTTCAACTATAAGCTCAAGCAACAAATAATATAGCATCCTATCTTGCCAAGTGATGCAAGTCTTAGTTCAGGATCCACTAGGCAAATAAGGGAAAATAAACTGCTACATAGGCCATCATAACATGGAAATCTATGTCCCCATGCACAGGTGGTCAAGCCAAACATGTCAAATACCTATGGGATGCCAAGATGAACAGTGGCATGCTTAGACATATGCACATTATTACTATGATATGCACAATAATGGTTTGAAAATAAAAACTTAGATTACTAAGAATGCTACAATCAATAACTTCAGCAGTATTTCGCTTCTCTCAACCTACACAATGTGCATGTACATCTTTTTGTTACTTATTTCGTTCTTATGTGTTTTTTTTTTAACTGAACTTGGCTGTTTTTGCAAATATTACAACATTTATGTGAACTTATAGTTTAAGCACATGAAGTGATGACAAAAAAAAGACATGGCAATAAAGGGAGCCACAGAGATGGCATGGATTCAAGCGTTGTGTCATGCTGGTCATGCTATATGTTCCATGCATGCTAGCAAGGTACAAGCATGGCACAAGGGTCAATATCCTTGAAAGGTATATATCATTATATGCCAGTCTGTGTTAATCCAGACTGATGCATGCCTGTCAACAGGGACCACATTTTCTTGTCATCATGGTGCCTGAAGTAATTGAGCAAGCGACTGGAATATTAGCATTCGGTACTGTGCCAGCTCCAGACCACCATGGATGCAGCGAGTTGTGTTCTAGTTCTTGCATGAAAGGGAAATGACAAATGGAAGGAGATTGTCATACTGGCAGGAAAGAAGCCATTATAACAGGTTTATAAAATGCTATTGCTATAAAAGAACATGCCATCATAAGGAAACATGACCTTATGAACATTATGAATTTCAGATTCAACGGTTTATATAACGATCATATGCCAAATTGTTAATTTAAAAGCAGAAGCCTCAAATATGCTAAACAAGAAACGAAAATACTTATAATCCAAGACAAGATAAGATGCACAGAGACAACAGGTCTTAGGTCACTTCAATAGCACAGTTCTACTTTTGACACTTGAGATGTCCAAAGACTTTCTCTATCCAAGCATATTATCAGTAAACAAGATTCACATCCAATAGACTTATAACAAAATTTCAGTAACTGAAGCTAAGAAACAGAAGTAATATTCAAGCTTAAAAGAAGTTTAAAAATTTTCCGACCTATAGGTCATGAGTAAAAATTTTGAAGGTTTGCATGGACATAAATATTATAGTGATTACACATGACAGGAGTCCAACTTGACCATCACAGCTCAAGGTATGGTGGTTACATGGTTCAAAATTTATATCACATGGTTAACTGTCTTAATAGATTTTGGAGGTCAGAAGATTATTAGATTTGCGAAGCCAAACTACCTGATCACCAGCATAATGTTGTTGAATAGCCTTGACCTGAGGCTGTAGCGATCGCATTGCCAGTGCTGACTCAACCTGCAGAAAAAGGTTATTTTGGATTCTAAAATTAGGATAATATAGCCTTCTCTTAGTTAATGTAAAACACAACTGCTGCAAGCATAAAATTGCGAACACCAGCAAAATTTTGCTTCAGCTAGCAGAAACAAAAGAAAAGAGAAAGGAGCTAACATATTAGTTCTGAAAATACCTTTTACAACATGGAAAAGATTAATATCCTCAAACTTGTTCGGCTACATAAATTTATGTGGATATAGAATTATTGGTGATGGCAGACATTAAAGAGATAAACAAAGAATGTTTTAGTAAGATCGAATAGAACTACTTTTACTAAAAGCTCCAATAATGTTGCTGAGCAACAATACAGCATCTTATAAGCTTCTAATCGAAATCTTTAAAAGATAAAACTTAAAAGATATCGAAACTTGAACTTTGAAGGTTCCTTGATTTGTATTTCAAAAGCAAGGACTTCCACAATATCATGTAAGATACAACATTCATAAATTATGTCATCATCTAAGAACCAAAGTTACATGTCTCTAATGGTGAATAACTTTTAAAATGATTAATCAATTTTTGTTCAAAAATTGATGATTTAGAAGTATAGAATATGGTATACAAAGAGAACAAGCAACCAACATTGAGGAGTTAGTAAACCACAGAAGCAAAATTCAACACCAAACTAATCATTTTAGCCTTGCCTCGTAATAGATGGCTACACTATTCTCTACTCCCACCAATCCCTGACTTCATAGAATTTGTTTGCAGAGAACTCATGCTATTCCTCTTCATTGCTGACCCACAAAGACCACCACAAGGTGCAGTAATTTTCAATAACTATTATTAGTTCCATATATTTTTAAGACCATCTTGATCCAATTTAATATCCTTTTAAAGTGTTATAATAGCAATTAAAATCTATAACACTACCCCCAATAGCTGGCAATATGGCAAATGGTAAACCTGTTTCAAGTAAATGCAGCGCCAGTATTTGTATATAAATCAGCCAGTTACTTTAAAAATCAGCATAGCAAATGTCAATCTATTTAATTGCCTCTATGGTGATATAAAAATTTTTGTTGCACACTAAAGATGCAGTAATTGATTATTTATTTCTTGCAGATAGACAAAATGTAATTGCAGGACATCAAATTCATAATATCAACCACTTATCCTCCACAAAAAACTTTAGCTGTTTTGACCAACTTTGACAACTAATCAATCCAGAAAAACCAAAAGCAAAAACATAGCTTTAGAAGTAGAACATGTAAAATGCACTTAACCTGTTTCTTTGTCAAAGGAAATGTGACAGCCTTCACAAGAACTGTGAGGAGAATAATTGCAAAGCCATATGCATAAGGAACATGCAAAGCCGATAGCCCATCTTTTAAAACCTGTAATAAATCACAATCACAATAGGGACAGAAGAGTGGTTGTAAATATTAGTTGGCACCATAGATCTAAAACTCCTTGTTTAAAAGTGTAGATAAAATTAAAAAAAAAATGTATGTCCAGTTAACAAAAGCAGTGTTGCTTCTAATATGTGATTCAAAGCAAGTATTCATTGATCCCAGTAATTCAGAATCCAATGCAGCATGCTGTGTGCAAATACCAGGTTTAGTACCATGACAAGGTTAATAGATGATTATAAGGTAGCATCCCAGATCTAAGAGACAGAAAATCCCATCATTTTTCCAAGGCATTTAAATTATAGTAGTTAGAACATATAGCTATTTTACTGATTACAATTAGAGATTTAGAATTTAGAAAATGCCATTGTTACCTCATTTCTATTGACCTTCTATACAGGTACATGCAATAATGTAAAGATTACATGTTGAGCAGGTAAAAACAAAATTATCATCACTTCAGCTCTAACACAACATAACCAGATTGTCAGAAACAAATAAGAAAAAAATGTTGCAGAGATGTCAAAATTTGACAGTAAACCAACAGGTTTGAAACACCGAACATCCATTCATAGTGAACCTTTATATCTTATTGTATTCAAAGTGAACCATAGTATTCTGAGATCAGTAAGGTGTAAATTATTTTTTTCCCTGTTTTTTTCCCTGTTTTAGTGACAATAGTTACCTCTTTTTATCAATAGAAAGAACTTGTTGCACAAAAGAATATTGCATAGTTTCTTGAACATTTATTCAAGTTATTATACCGAAGAACAAGGTGCAGCAAGGTACTCATGTATGGTGGTCAGAACCTAAAAGAAAATGCAGGTTGATAACTTGAAATTAGCTGTCTTCTTGTAGCACTCCAAAATCACCATACAGATGGTGTCCACAAAGGGCACTTCTAACAACAAAATTACCCTCTTGTTCATAAGCATGTAAGAAGAAGGGAAAAAAAAAAAAACTAGAGAGAAGAGGACCTATATTACATGGACTCCGTATCTTTTTGTATTAGTTATGGATGAATTAACCAAATATATTCAAAATGATATTCCATGGTGTATGTTATTTGCAAATGATATAGTGTTATTGATGAAACTAAATCTGGAATAAATGCTAAGCTAGATATTTGGAGAGAAGCGTTAGAATCTAAAGGTTTTTAATTTAATAGAACTAAAACTGAATACATGAAAATGTAATTTTAATGGGAGTAGAAATATAAATGAAGAAACAGTGAAGATTGTAAGTCAAGAGATATTAAGGAGTAAAAATTTAGGTATTTGGGATCAATTATCCAGCAAGAAGGTAAAATAGATGAAGATGTGAATCATAGAGTTAAAGCAGGATGGATTAAGTGGATGAGTGCTTTGAGAGTATTATATGATCGATATATCCCATTAAAATTTTAAAAAAAATTCTATAAAACCGCTGTTAGGCCAGCTACGCTATATGAAACAGAGTATTGGGCAATATTGAAACAACATGTGAATAAATTAAGTATAACATAAATGCGTAGGTTAAGATGGATATGTGGTAAAACTTTAAAAAATAAAATTTAATCATTTCAAACCATACAACTTTCCAATTTTCAAGCATGCACGCTAATTCACCTTGAAAACTCATCACAAGCAGTAGATATAACATGCAACAACATGTTAAGACAACCTGTGGATAATTCACACTTTAAGCCTTCATTAAATGCCAAAATATCTTTTACCAGCAGAAAAAACTGAAATTAGTAAGCTGTCTTATTTCCACATCTCGTCATGTTCATCCTTCCTTTCTTTTCAACCAGCAAACAATTTTTTGACGTCATAAAGCAAGATTCTATAAACCCTATCTCAATACCCATCACACTTTTTGTCAGCATTCTTCAATAATAAAGCCCTTATCCTACTTTCTCGAAAAACAGAAAAGGGGGACAAGTGAGTTTTCCAGAATCTTTAGAATCTTACAGCGAATATATATAGAATCTCATAGCCTATGGTCTCAAGCATACCGACCTTGAGAACAGTTTCCAGGGAACCGGTGATTCCCGAGAGCCAATCTCCGTTCTGCTTCGAGCTTTGGGCGGCGGCATCAGAGGAGACAGCAGCATCGGCTACGGTGTAAAAGAGGCCTTCCAGCTTACCGAATAGCTCACGAGAAAGCCCCTCTACATTCTCGAAATCGGGAAGATGAGGACTCGAACCCATCCGGACCGCCAAGGAGCCGCCGCGGAGAAGGAAGGGCGAGGGATTCTTGGTGAAGAATCCGAAGCGGGATCGAAGGGAGGCGGAGTTTAGAGCTCTGGTGCCACCGGGGAGGGGGGAGAGGAGAAGGGATCGGGGATGGAAGGAAGCGAGAGAGGCCATTTCGGGCGGCTTCGTTCGCCCTCCTCTCTCGTTCCCTCGCCTAGATTTTCAGGAGAGGGGAAGCAGAGCACGCCTGCAAGGACTTTGGGGCGGTCGCAGCCAAAAAGCAGGGGAGTGGGAGGCGACCGCGGTCAAAAAAAAAAATTTTAAACACGCGAAGAATCCCAATTTTTTTATTATTAAGTAAAAAATATTTGACAGTATTTAAAATAGAAAATAAGAGGGATCCCTTCTTATTTCTAGGATAGTATTTAAAATAAAGAATAAAAAAGGATATCCCTCAAAAGCCATAAATATAAGGGATAATTGGAAATAAAGTTAACCAAGGGATAATTCATGATTAATCATGGTTAATCATGGATTATTTCCTCGATTTATTTCCTACAAAATGTAGGAATAACTGATTATCCCTTCAAATAAGAGTAAAAAAAAGTTATTCTATGAATTTACCTTTTTGCATTTGACATGATCAATAGAATAGCCAAGGATATCCCTTGAGATAGCTATAGGATAAACTCTATCCCGTACATTTATCCATGAATAATATTTTTTTATCAAACACTACCTAAAAGCCATAACTAAAGCCATAACTATGAAGGATGTTAGGAAAAAAGTTAACTAGAAGGATAACCCATGGTTAACCATGGGTTATCCTCTCAATTTATTTTCTAGAAAATATAGGAATAGCTGATTATCCCTCCAAATAAGAGTAAAAAAGTTATCCTATGGATTTATCTTTTTGCATTTAATATGATCAATGGGATAGCCAAGGGATATCCATATAGCCAGGGAATAAACTCTATCCTGTATATATATAGAGATAGTATTTTTTCTATCAAATACTGCCTTAAGTTGCCGAGACAAGTAATTAAACGTATGCCAAGATTTTGATCATAATTATTTTTTATACTAGTTTGTTAAAATAGTTTTTCAAAACAAAGCATGGATTAGCTGTTATTGCTGCTGTATTTTTACTTGATTATTTATGATTTATTTGATATATTGTTCTCTCAATTAAATAAGTTTAAATTTATTATAATCAATAAAACACTATGAATCAAGGGAAAAGCGATTTTATACATTGCAATTATGGAAATCTCAATTCAAGAAAACTCCTATAAGACTTCTTGGAGTCCAACAATATAACCAAGTTCCACAATTATTTGAAACACAGTGAAGATAAACTTGAGCTAGAGTCAGTATTTAATAAGTTAAACTTGAGTCAAGTTGTGAATCATCAATGGCTTAGAACATTAACTTACTTGTACCTTTATTGCTGCTATATATATAATGGAAAAAAGCTTGGAGTCTACGTTCCAAATTATTTTTATTGTCTAATGCATGTAATTAGTTAAATGCAATCTCTGATTTTGTTATCTTTATTTGTCTCTAATTTGAATCTCGTCTTGATGAGGTCAAAGAAAGTAATTTTTCTTCTCTAATCTTTTCAAGTCGAATCTAGGCAAAAATGAATGTAATAAGAAAGTGTAAAAAAATATTTTCTATGCAGTTGTGATCCATGGTTACAAGCATTTTAATCAATGGTATTAAATAAGAAGGGAGAAGATAAATTTAACCTTTCTAGTCATCTTCATCATTTTACTTGGATCAAAGAGCAGCAATTTTCTCTAGAAGAAGAGCAGAAGATAACAATGAGACCCTTTGTCTATATTAGCAGGTAACACTGTGATTTTAATATTGTTGGAGGGAGAGAAAACAGAGAAGTATAAAGAAACACTTGGAAAACCTTTGTGTCGCGCATCATAAAGAGGATCGAACGTCTGCAGGTGCTCATGTAGTTCTCCTTTTGATTCTTTATTTTCACATTATTTGCAGGCTTGTTTCAGATGATTCACCAGCAATCTTCTTGTTCCATGCTTTTGTGCAAATTTTCTTCTTTTATTTTCTCTAAAAAGCCACATCAGTTTGGTTGTCCCTCTGGACCATTGTTCCAGATTTCTGGGATTTGCTGCAATTCTTGCCATTGCACAACTTCAAAGTTGGGATGATTATGTCAACTTCTGAAACTGTCACCTGCTTCTTTAGCTTGCTTTCATATCTTTGCAGTTATTCACAAAGTTTATAAATCGAAATAGATCGGATTCACCGGGTTGGATTGAAAATTTAGGTTGGATTTGTTGTCGGGTATGTGGCAGATGGTGACTGCGCATACAAAGTGCTCATTACGCCCTTCGCACAAGTACATGCGCGAGGGCTGCGCCTACAAAGCGCCCATTACACTCTTTGCACAAGCGCGTGCACGAGGGTGATGCGTACATATGCTGAGCTTAAGGAACTCAAGCTTCAAGAAAGTGGTTTCCATATAAGTAACCCTTCCTTTCTTGATTTTTCCGATGTGAGACTAAATGTCCCCGCAATTTCTCATTCACACGCACAAAGAGGTAATGGGCTTTCAAGGCCCATTAGGGTATGGAAAAGACTTTGTGCACCGCCCCCGGTGCAGCAAGGCCTACGTGGGCTGCACCGCCTCTTCTGATTGGTCCACGTGGCTTCTACGTGGATGACCTGCCGGGCGGTATGGCTCTGCTTTGATGTTACGTTCTGAACGTGACGGCCATTTAAAGCAGTTCGCTTTTTTTAAAATTAGCATACAGACGAAAATGCCCTTTCCCTCCATCCTAGCGCCATTTTACGTTGATTTTCATCTGTGCAAGAAGAACTCTCTTTCTTCCCCGGTCGAAAGAAAATATTTCAGCTTCGAGGCTGGAAAACCTGGCTACTGGAGTCTTTGTACAAAAACTTCTGGAGGAAATGTCATCCGCAACACAAAGTAAAAAGTCTTTCTTTCCACTTCTTTCTAAAGCTCCTTTATTACACCAACCGTTTTTTCTGGTTAGAGTTAGTTAATGCGTGACCAAACAGTTTAATGCGCGGGTAACTTCCTTAGAACAAAATAGTTATGACATTCTGGGAGTCATAACTGTTTAGAGTTTACTGTTTTGTAAGCACGAATGTCATACTCTTTTAACTAGGATGTTATACCTCATGAACTCGGGTGTCGTCAGAGTGGTTCGGCCTATATTCCCCGTTATTTCCTGTCCATATAGCTCTAGTGTCGTCGTTAAAGCTATGACACCCCTGATATACTGTTAAGACACCGTAGTTACAAGCCTAGGACACCCGTGCTCCAAACGAATGCTGGAGAAAAGCCTCACGACACCGTAGTTACAATGCTACGACACCCATGCTTATAACCTTCGCGATCTTCGTATGTTGCTTTCCGGGGTATCGTAGCTTGTTCTATGGGGTGTCTTTTCCATGCTATAAAGGGTGTGTCGTGCTTATAAACGACGCTGGAGAGCAGGCCCGCGACATCCCATATGGAGAACAATCCCCGCGATACCCCGCTTTAACAGTCACGTCATCGGTGTCGTCTCCTTAAAGCTAGGGTGTCGTAAGATGAGAACTGGGGTATCGTTAACAGCTTGAGTCGGTGCTGTCGTCGTTTGCGACACCCCAGTTGAAACTTCACGACACCCTAGCTCTCATCTGACGGCACCCGTGCTTATAACTGACCACGGCGAGAAGGCCCGCGACACCCAAGTTACTAAAATTTATTTTTATTCATCACAAAAGAAAAGAAAAAAGTACATAAGCCCTCACTGGGGCTTGTCATCTGCTTCGGTCGCTGCCTCGGCGATCTGGCGCTGGAGGGACTCTACTTGCGACTCCAGCCGGCTATTGGCCCGAAGCATGACCTCGATTTGTCTCATTGAAACGGCCATGTATTGCTCAGCCGCCGTGTTGAGTCGCTCGCTGATTGCGAGCAACGACGCAAAGACCTCCGCATCGACGGTTACCGTTGTGCAGCGGCTCCCATGGGTGCCAGTAGATCGCCCCTCGCCTCTAGAAGTCATCTCAATATCAAAAAGTTTGGAAGATCAGCTGAAAGGTGATTAACGATGGCATTCCCCCATCCATATTTAAGGTACTCCTGGCGGGTGTTTCGATTGCCACGCGCCACCATCTCAGTGTTCACAGGAATCGAATCGGTGCACCCCCCCCTCGTTGAGTTTCGAGGGATGGGGAACAGAAGAGAGTTTCGGGAAGCCAAATATTCGGTTACCGTAGTAAGTTTTACGTCGTCCCAAGAGGAAACCTCACGACACCCAAGGATGATTTGGATTTCGGCCGAAACTCCTTCGCGACACCCCACTTGAAACCTCACGACACCCTAGCATCAATGTTACGACACCCGTGCTTAGAACTGACACGGAGAGAATCCCCGCGACACCCCAGGAGAATTGGATTTCGGCCGAAACTCCTTTGAGACACCCCTATTGAAAGCTCACGACACCCTAGCTTTAAGGCGACGACACTCGTGCTTAGAACTGACCGCGCGGAGAATTCCCACGACACCCCAGGAAGAATTGGATTTCGGCCGAAACTCCTTCGAGACACTCCTGTTGAAAGCTCACGACACCCTAGCTTTAAGGTGACGACACCCGTGCTTAGAACTGATCACGGTGAGAATACCCGCGACATCCCTCATCGAATTCAGCCGAAACTCCTTCGCGACACCCCACTTGAAACCTCACGACACCCTAGCATCAATGCTACGACACCCGTGCTTAGAACTGACCACGGAGAGAATCCCCGCGACACCCCAGGAGAATTGGATTTCGGCCGAAACTCCTTCGAGACACCCCTGTTGAAAGCTCACGACACCCTAACTTTAAGGCGACGACACCCGTGCTTAGAACTGATCACGGTGAGAATACCCGCGACACCCCTTGTCGAATTCAGCCGAAACTCCTTCACGACACCCCAGTTGAAATCTCATGACACCCTAGCACCAATGCTACGACACCCGTGCTTAGAACTGACCGCGCGGAGAATCCCCGCGACACCCCAGGGAGAATTGGATTTCGGCCGAAACTCCTTTGAGACACCCCTGTTGAAAGCTCACGACACCCTAGCTTTAAGGCGATGACACCCGTGATTAGAACTGATCACGGAGAGAACCCCCGCGACACCCCTTGTCGAATTCGGCCGAAACTCCTTCGTGACACCCCAGTTGAAATCTCATGACACCCCAACACCAATGCTACGACACCCGTGCTTAGAACTAACCGCGCGGAGAATCCCCGCGATACCCCAGGGAGAATTGGATTTCGGCCGAAACTCCTTCGAGACACCCCTGTTGAAAGCTCACGACACCCTAGCTTTAAGGCGACGACACCCGTGCTTAGAACTGATCACGGTGAGAATACCCGCGACATCCCTCGTCGAATTCAGCCGAAACTCCTTCGCGACACCCCAGTTGAAATCTCATGACACCCTAGCACCAATGCTATGACACCCGTGCTTAGAACTGACCGCGCGGAGAATCCCCGCGACACCCTAGGGAGAATTGGATTTCGGCCAAAACTCCTTCGAGACACCCCCGTTGAAAGCTCACGACACCCTAGCTTTAAGGCGACGACACCCGTACATTAACAGTGAACCCACGGGTGTCGTCGCCTTAAAGCTAGGGTGTCGTGAGATGATAACTGGGGTGTCGTATTGTTTTAACCTTCATGTCCTAAATCCTAATCCTTTGTCAGCATATATTGACAACTAAATCTATGGATATCATTGTTCATGACTGCGTGCCTATATTTTCACAGTTTATGCTGAAATTATAGATCGAAAAGAAATCGATAACACCCAAGTTACTAAATTTTATTTTTATTCATCACAAAAAAAAGAAAAAAGTACATGAGCCCTCACTGGGGCTTGTCAGCTGCTTCGGTCGCTGCCTCGACGATCTGGCGCTGGAGGGACTCTACTTGCGACTCTAGCCGGCTGTTGGCCCGAAGCAGGACCTCGATCTTTCTCATTGAAATGGCCATGTATTGCTCGGCCGCCTTGTTGAGTCGCTCGCTGATTGCGAGCGACGACGCAAAGACCTCCGCATCGACGGTTACCATTGTGCGGCTCCCATGGGTGCCAGTAGATCGCCCCTCGCCTCTAGAAGCCATCTCAATATCAAAAAAGTTTGGAAGATCAGCTGAAAGGTGATTAACGATGGCATTCCCCCATCCATATTTAAGGTACTCCTGGCAGGTGTTTCGATTGCCACGCGCCACCATCTCAGTGGGCGGTTCACAGGAATCGAATCGGTGCGCCCCCCCCCCCCTCGTTGAGTTTCGAGGGATGGGGAACAGAAGAGAGTTTCGGGAAGCCAAATACCCAGTTACCGTAGTAAGTTTTACGTCGTCCCAAGAGGAAACCTCACGACACCCAAGGATGATTTGGATTTCGGCCGAAACTCCTTCGCGACACCCCACTTGAAACCTCACGACACCCTAGCATCAATGCTACGACACCCGTGCTTAGAACTGACCACGGAGAGAATCCCCATGACACCCCAGGAGAATTGGATTTTGGCCGAAACTCCTTCGAGACACCCCTGTTGAAAGCTCACGATACCCTAGCTTTAAGGTGATGACACTCGTGCTTAGAACTGACCGCGCGGAGAATCCCCGCGACACCCCAGGGAGAATTGGATTTCGGCCGAAACTCTTTCGAGACACCCCCGTTGAAAGCTCACGACACCCTAGCTTTAAGGCGACGACACCCGTGCATTAACAGTGAACCCACGGGTGTCGTCGCCTTAAAGCTAGGGTGTCGTGAGATGATAACTGGGGTGTCGTATTGTTTTAACCTTCGTGTCCTAAATTCTAATCCTTTGTCAGCATATATTGACAACTAAATCTATGGATATCATTGTTCATGACTGCGTGCCTATATTTTCACAGTTGATGCTGAAATTGTAGATCGGAAAGAAATCGATAACACTCTAGGCCGTGCACCTTCACCCGTCGCTCCAAATGCAGTGGATGATATTGTAGTTCCTCAAACTGGAATGGAATTCAATTCAGCAGATGATGTATATACGTTCTACAATGGATACGCGAAACGAGTTGGTTTTGGAATCACAACAGTGTGTAGCAGGGCCAACAACAAAAAACAACTTTGCTTCAAGCACCTGGCGTGTTGGAGGCAAGGAAAATCTAGAAAATCAGAGAAGAGTATGAATTATAGGGATACTGGGAAAGTTGATTGTATGGCATCCATAAAAGCAAGACTGAATGCTACAAGTGGTAAGTGATATTGGATGAGGTTTCTCTAGAACATAACCATGGGATGTTCATAACATCAACTGGTTATCTACGGTCGCATAGGAGGATCAGCACACCAGAGAAGGCAGAGATCAGCAATTTACATACTGTGAATGTTCCGATGACTCAGATATACTCTGTCATAGCAAGGAGAAAAGGGGGCAGAAGACAATTGGATTTCACCGAGAAGGATGCTCGTAACTTCATTTGTCGCGAACGTCAGTCTAAGCTGAAAGAAGGAGATGCTCAGTCGATGGTAATTCATTTCGCCGAAATGCAACTCAGAAATCCCAATTTCTTCTATTCCTTAGACCTCAATGATAATGGTCATCTGAGGACTGTCTTCTGGATTCATCCAAGGTTAAGATTGGCATGCACATACTTCGTGATGTTCTAAGCTTTGACTCAACGTACTTAACAAACAGATATCAAATGCCTTTTTGTCCATTCGTTGAGGTCAACCATCATGGACAGTCTACCTTGCTTGGATGCGCATTGTTGTCTGATGAGAGTACTGAGACATATAAATGGGTTTTTCAGACATGGATGGATGCAAATGGTGGTCAAGCACCTATTGCCATAATAACTGACCAAGATAAGGCAATCGAGGCTGCTGTCAAAGAAGTTTTTCCTAACACATGACATCGATTTTGTCTTTGGCATATATTGAAGAAGATACCTGAAAAGATTGGCCATATTTGCACGGCAAATCCCAAGTTTATGGTTGATTTCGATAAGGCGATATATGATTCATTGACCATACAGTCATTCGAGGAAAGGTGGGCACATGTTATGGAGAAATATAAAGAATGCAAGTCTATAGATTGGTTCAATGTCCTTTACGAATGTCGGGATAAATGGGTCCCAGTTTACCTAAAGGATACATTCTTCGCAGGTTTGTATGTCATTGTCTTTGGTTCATGTTCGCGTTAAACGCTTTTTTTTTGTTGACAAAATTTTGAACAGGGATGTCATCTTCACAAAGGAGCGAGGGCATTAATCACTTCTTCGATGGGTTTATAAATTCGAAGATAACACTAACGGAGTTCATAAGTAAGTACGAAGATGCCTTGGAAAAAAGATACGAGGCCAAAAATGAGGAAGATAGGATGTTGCAAACGATTGCTTTCCTAAAGACATCATCACCTTTTGAGAGACAAGCTGCAGGAAGGTATACAAGGCGCATTTTCAAAAAATTTCAGAATGAGATCCTTGAAATGGCTGCATCAAATACAAAATTGATCAAGGAAGCTGGCAACAGTTGTTTATATTCTGTAAAGTCGTATGAAAGGATTGAAGTCGATGGAATGGGCAAGGAGATGATCAAAGATTATATCGTTTCATACGATAGAAATATTGAGGATGTCCAATGCCAGTGCTGATCCTTTCGGTTCAAGGGGTACCTGTGTAGGCATGCCCTGTTGGTTCTTCATCAAAGTGACGTATTTCGTTTACCAGATAAATACTTCTTGAAGAGATGGTGCAAGGACATGAAATACCAATTCGACGAATTTGACTGCAATACTGAGGGTTATGATAAAAGCACACGAAAATCACGGTACGCAGTGACAATTTTTTAATTGAAATGTCTTAATATTTGTTATCGTTAATATTATGTTAATGATTGTAGATATAGTTTGCTGAGTCATCGGATGACGAAGCTCGCAGAGATAGCCTCCATGTCTGAAGATGCATTTAATGTAGTGATGGATGGTCTAACACCTATATTCAAAATTGTCGTGGATGCCAACTGCGCAGCTAAACCACGTACAGAGCTTGTAATTCAAGATCCTGAACAAATTAGGACGAAAGGTCGCCCGAGGGAGAACAGATTAAAGAGTGGAGTCGAGAAGAAGTCAAAAAGATCAAGGAAAAATCAGGTCAAGGAAAGAGCTGCTTCAAGCATCAGGCAGACTTGTTTGCAGTCTATTAATACTGAAGAGGACCTGGAGAGAATTGTTCCGCCTTCTAAAACTTTGATGGACGAATTTGATGCTTATGTATTGAGTCAACTTACACAAGAGCATATATAAAACACGGGTATCGTAACTTTTGAATTAGGGTGGCTTGGTCGCAAATGAAGTGCTTTCAAAATAGGGTGTCTATTTCAGTAAAATGAAGTGCTTTTAGCACGACAACACCCTAGCTCTTGGCTAACGACTCCCTAGCTCTTGCGTGGTGACACCCCAGCTCTTGGCTAACGACTCCCAAGCTCTTGCGCGGCGACACCCGAAAGGTGGAAACCTATGACATCCCAGTACTCGCGAACCGACACCGAAGATTTTAGCGCGACGACACCCCAGCTCTTGGCTAACGACACCCTATCTCTTGCGCGACGACACCTGAAAGGCGGAAACCTACGACATCCCAGTACTCGCGAACCGACACCAAAGATTTTTGCGCGACGACACCCCAGCTCATGGCTAATGACACCCTAGCTCTTGCGCGGCAACACCCGAAAGGCGGAAACCTACGACATCCCAGTACTCGCGAACCGACACCGAAGATTTTAGCGCGACGACACCCTAGCTCATGGCTAACGACACCCTAGCTCTTGCACGGCGACACCCGAAAGGCAGAAACCTACGACATCCCAGTACTCGCGAACTGACACCGAAGATTTTTGCGCGACGACACCCCAGCTCATGGCTAACGACACCCTAGCTCTTGCGCGACACCCGAAAAGCGAAAACCTACGACATCCCAGTACTCGCGAACCGACACCGAAGATTTTTGCGCGACGACACCCCAGCTCATGGCTAACGACACCCTAGCTATTGCACGGCGACACCCGAAAGACGAAAACCTACGACATCCCAGTACTCGCGAACCGACACAGAAGATTTTAGCGCAACGACACCCCAGCTCTTGGCTAACGACACCCTAGCTCTTGCGCGGTGACACCCGAAAGGCGAAAACCTATGACATCCCAGTAGTCGCGAACCGACACCGAAGATTTTAGCGTGACGACACCCCAGCTCTTGGATAACGACACCCTAGCTCTTGCGCGGCGACACCCGAAAGGCGAAACCTACGACATCTCAGTACTCGCGAACCGACACCGAAGATTTTTGCGCGACGACACCCCAGCTCATGGCTAACGACACCCTAGCTCTTGCATGGCGACACCCGAAAGGCGGAAACCTACGACATCCCAGTACTCGCGAATCGACACCAAATATTTTAGCGCGACGACACCCCAGCTCATGGCTAACGACACCCTAGCTCTTGCGCGGCGACACCCGAAAGGCGGAAACCTACGATATCCCAGTAGTCGCGAACTGACACTGAAGATTTTAGCGCGACAACACCCCAGCTCTTGGATAACGACACCCTAGCTCTTGCGCGGTGACACCCGAAAGGCGGAAACCTACGACATCCCAGTACTCGTGAACCGACACCGAAGATTTTAGCGCGACGACACCCTAGCTCTTGGATAACGACACCCTAGCTCTTGTGCGGCGACACCCGAAAGGCGGAAACCTACGACATCCCAGTACTCGCGAACCGACACCGAATATTTTAGCGCGATGACACCCCAGCTCATGGCTAACGATACCCTAGCTCTTGCACGGCGACACCCGAAAGGCGGAAACCTACGACATCCAGTACTCGCGAACCGACACCAAAGATTTTAGCACGACGACACCCCAGCTCTTGGCTAACGACACCCTAGCTCTTGCGCGGACACCCGAAAGTCGGAAACCTACGACATCCTAGTAGTCGCGAACCGACACCGAAGATTTTAGCGCGACGACACCCCAGCTCTTGGCTAACGACTCCCAACCTCTTGCGCGGAGACACCCGAAAGGCGAAAACATACGAAGTCAAACATATGAGTACATCAAGGACACCCCTGCTCGCAACGATGATTCTTGTGCATTTGCATTAAATATTAATCAGTGTTAACATGAATAAATTACATTCAATTTTCATACAAAGAAGAATAAAAAAATTAAGAACATTTTTCTACATTGTCGCTAATCTTCTTGTTCAAGCCCTCTCTCAATATCGTCGCAGCTAAGTATCGCCGGTAATCTCTGACTTCCTCATCCGTGAAATCCATCTTCATATCAGGATTGTCCCATCGAGCAAGACATTCCATGTATCTCAGACAGTATAGGCCGCAATCCAGCGATCCGGTCGGTTGGCTTGGGCAATCCGAAATATCTTCCATCGGCCAAGTCATCGCTTCCTTCTTATCGCAGTAGATATGGAATATGTGGCCTAGAATTGTATGCCATTTCCTTGCATTGGCCTTGTACTTCGGGTTGCGTTTCATTGAATTCAGGTGCATGAACACCTTTCTTTCCATGTCGACAGCAACCAAATGCCAGTGCGAGTTATCAGAGTTTATTATGGTGAACAGAAACCGGAATTGGGCCTTATCTTCATCCGATACATTGTCAAATATCGCGGCCCCTGATGTTCCAGCAAGTTCATGAGCAGGTGATGAGGAAGTCAGACACAGAGCGGATACGAAAACTGATGCAAATATGCACTTATGGTATCGGTCAGGATGCTCTGTCCAGTTGCGCATCAGAAACTCCTGGCCGGAATCAATTATCTGCCAATGCAATGTAAACCGATTAATATAATTCTAAAATCAACAACTAGAACAGGTTTCTTGATATACTTACATCATCTATTATCATTTCATTGTTAATGAGATCTTGAAGATTTTTTCTTGTTACAACGCCAGAAAACATATTTGTGTAGACGATCTCGTCGGTTAGTCGCTCGCTCAAAAAATTTTGAATAATAATTTGGTCATCTTCGACCGTTGTGTTGGGCTTTGATGTGCCCACTGTCTTCGCCGACTTTTTAGGACGGGTTGTCTCATAACATTCTCCGACGACCGTGGATGCCTTACGCTTCCTCGGCTCTTTTTTAACCCTCCTAACAAGCGAAGGCACTCCAATTATTTCTATGTCCATATTATCATCCTTTGGCGCAGGGGTGCCAAGTTTATTGTCGGATATGGACTCATCTTTATTTTTATTCCCATGCTCTATTTTATCAGCCAATGAATCCCCCTCCAATCTCTTCTCCTCTGCTTTTGCATTCCCTGTCTCAATTGGATACTCGGATGAATGGTCCTCCTCCATCTTCTTCTCCTCACTATTTCCATTACCAGGCTCGCGGAGGACCAACTCCAGAGAATGCACCTTTTCTGTTTTCTCGTCTCCCTTGTCCTCCTCATTTATTGCATTACTTTCCTTTCTGACCAGTGAACTGAGGAGGCTCTCAGCAATGGACAGCCTGTGCCTGACATCGTCGAGTTGATCCTTAATGCACTCCAATTCAGTCCTCAACTCGGCACATCCTGCGCAGCTATCCGTTGGTTGAGGGGCACAGGTATCTGTTGGTTGAGGGGATGCTACATTCTGCTGAGTGAGAAGCCAGCGCTCTTCTGCAATGGTACAGTAGCTCCCTCCATCTGCAACGCAGATGATAACAAATTAATATTAAGTGAACATATTGACGCATTAAGTTGAAAAATATGGTCAGAGCAATGGAGCAATGTACTAGCTTACCAAGTCCTGAGGCTGCAAGTCGGCAACCCGAACCGATTGGATCTTCATTTGGTGGTCATACCACTTCAATAGCCGGGGCAGTTTATCAGGGTATGCTGGTTCTCGCATTGATGTATGCTCAAGGAACCACGCCTGAACATGATATTTTTTTGGATATTAAATAATGTATATTACAAAAAAAAATTTACTAAGAACACTAATTATGCTTCTCAATAATCCTTACCACCAGTGCTGCCAAGCATCCGAACAGGGTAGGCTGCCTCCTAACTTTTTTTGCATTCTTTGAGTGCACCGGCTCCTCAGAACGCAAGCAAGCAGCTATTTCTGGGAGAGCCAGAACAATCAACTCCTTCAGTGCCGAAGCCCAGTCGATGCTATCTAGTTGACTTAAGTCATCCAAGTGCTGGATGAGATACCGTGGACATCTCTGATTAGACTTTGGAGCCAAAAACATGGCCAACTGTATGCGATCCAAAGTCAGACGGTGTCCTCGACATCCTCCTGTACTTTAGATGATCGGAGTTGAAATATCAACTTCTCCAAACCTTCTTGGCGAAGATCTAAACCCTGGCCAAACCGTCTGAACAACCTTCCGTTGAACATTTGGCTGGACGTGTCGATCTTCTTCCCATGAGCTGGAAGTCCCAGAATGAGTGCGACTTCGTCGGCACTGAATAGAACTGGCTTTCCGCAAAAAATGAACTCGTCGCCTCCATTGTGACATCTGATGATGTCTGCTAGCAGTCGCCCGTCGACTGTGAACGTCTGCATGTCGACGAAGGCACCAAATGGGGTCCTTCGAATAAGTTTTGTATGCCGTCTAGAGAACCCCATCCTCCAAACCTTCTGAACGTATACGGCCGGCCTGCAGCTATTCTTAAACAGCTGGGAAGCCTTCACTGGGGGGACTGGAATAATTTTATTGTCAACTGAAACAGGGGGTAAGACAGAAGACATACTTGTCATGAAATTTTAAGAGAGGATGTCATAATATTTTAACATAGTGATAAACATACCTGAAGGAGCCGCATCCTCATTCGAACGAAGAACCATGTCCTTGCATTGTTCCGCCATTTTCTCCGTCTGCTTCTTCTTTGTTCACGGTCTTCGTCCACAAACGAAAGCACTCATCTCCATGAATGAAGTATACAGAAGAATGAACTATGGTACAAATTTAGGAGGGAAAAGGAGACCAGTGGCTTCTCGAGCAAGAGACGAAGGATGGCTTCTTGAGCAAAAGGATGGCTTCTCGAGCAACAGACGAATGAGTGCTTTTTCTAGGGTTTATGCCGACCTCAAAGAAATACGAAAGGACACCCGGATCGCCACGATCACATCACAGTGACCCCCAAACCCATAGGAACTGCCCACATTTTGCAACTTTTCTCGGAAAGATGGCATGGCTGAATTACTAGGGTGTCGTCGAATTAGTACTAGGGTGACGTCAAATTCCCGCCTTGTTCAAGCATGGGTGTCATCGCCTTAAAGCTAGGGTGTCGTGAGATTTCAACTGGGGTGTTGCGAAGGATTTATGGCCAAATTCGACTAGGGTGTCGCCAAAGACTCTCTATATGGTCATTTGTAAGCACGGGTGTTGTCGCCCTAAAGCTAGAGTGTCGTGGGATTTCAACTAGGGTGTCGCGAAAGATTTACGGCCGAATTCGAACTGGGGTGTCGCTGGGATTATCACTACAAGAAAATACTAAAATAGCGACGCAAATTTAGCGATGCAATTATGCGTTGCTAAATTGCGACCACTTTGCGACGCCTTTGTGACCACTTTGCGACCACTTTACGATTTGCGATCGTTGCAATCCGTCCGAGATCAGTCGTGGCCGATCGGGATCAAGGCTTGGATCGATTGCAACCGTCGGATCGCCAGCGATCTTGGACCGATCGTAACGGTCCGTGATCGATCGTGGCCGATCGGGATCAGGGCTTGGATCGATCGCAACCGTCGGATCGTTGCCGATCGGACCAATCGCCACGATCCGAGATCGGTCGTGGCTGATCGGGATCACGGCTTGGATCGATCGCAACCATCGGATCGTCGCCGATCTCAGACGGATTGCAACGGTCCGAGATAGGTCGTGGCCGATCGGGATCACGGCTTGGATCGATTACAACCATCGGATCATCGCCGATCGGACCAATCGCCATGATCCGAGATCGGTCATGGCCGATCCGGATCACGGCTTGGATCAATCGCAACCGTTGGATTGTCGTGTATCGGATCGATCGCGACGGTCCGAGATCGTTGATCGCCGACCGGGATCGATCAGGGCTTTGATCGATGGCAATCGTCGGATCGATGCCGATCGGTGCGATCGCCACGGTCCAAGATCGGTCATGGACGATCGGGATCAGGGCTTGGATCGATCGCAACCATCGGATCATCGCCGATCGGACTGATCTCTACGGTCTGAGATCAATCATGGCCGATCGGGATCAGGGCTTGGATCGATTGCAACCGTCGGATCGCCAGCGATCTTGGACCGATCGCAACAGTCCGGGATCGGTCGTGGTCGATTGGGATCAGTGCTTGGATCGATCGTAACCGTCGGATCGTTGCCGATCGGACCGATTGCCACGGTCCGAGATCGATCGTGGCCGATCGGGATCAGGGCTTCGATCGATCGCAACCATCGGATAATCGCCGACTGGGATCGATCATGGCTTGGATCGATCGCAACCATCGGATCACTTATAATTACTCAAAAAAAAATTATAAAAAAGTTTAAAAAATATTAAAAAATTATTGCGATGCCGTAGCGACGCATTTTAGCAAAAAAATTAAACAAATATTGCGACGCAATGTATGCGTCGCAATTATTTTTAGTAAAAATAATTTTTATCAGTATTAATAAATAAAAAAATAATATTACGATGCATAATTTGCGTCGCAATATTTTTTAAATAAATATATCTAATTAAAAATATTAAAAAATTATTGCAATGCAATAAGGCGTCATAATTATTATCATAAATTATAAATATTATCATTAATAAATATTTAAAAATTTTTGCGACGCCATAGCGACGCATTTTAGGAAAAAATTAAACAAATATTGCGACGCAATATATGCGTCGCAATTATTTTTAGTAAATATAATTTTTTTCAGTATTAATAAATTTTTTTAGTATTAATAAAAATATTAAAAAATTATTGCGATGAAATTTTACGTCGTAATTATTATCATAAATTATAAATATTATCATTTATAAATATTTAAAAATTATTGTGACACACTGCTTGCATCGCAATTATTGTAATAAGTTATTATTTTAATCAATTAAAAATATTAAAAAAATATTGCGATGCCTTAGCGACGCAATTCCTAGAAAATAAAAATAAATTTCTCATCGGACATTGGCGCCAAGTTAGCGACGCATTAGCGACGCAATTATTTGAGTCGCTATTTTTTCATAAAATTATTATAAAACCAGATTAACGATGGATTAGCGACGCATTAATGCGTCGCTAATACATAATAAAATTAAAAAAATATTGCGACCATATAGCGACGCAAATTATTGCGTCGCTAATTACTTATATAAAAGCGGGCCTTCTCTTCTTCTTCTTCCCCATCTTGACCTAGCCGCCGCCGTGCTCTAAAAATTTTCGGCTCCCACCTCGCTGCTCCAGTGCCTCCCCTCTGGTGCTCCGGCTCCCCGGCGTTCTCCTCCGACTCCGCCGTCTTCTTTCGACCAAGGTAAGCCCCCACACTCTCTAAAAAAAAAATTTTTTTTAATCATTTCTCTCCGGCCACGGCCAAGACCATGGCCGTCTTCTCCGGCCACGGCCGCTGCCGTGGCCGGCAGTGGCCTGGCCACGGTGGCCAGGCCACTGTCACAAAAAAAAAAATCTCTTAACAGGGGGGAAACCCCCCTGCCCCCCCCCCCTTTTTTTCTTGTTCGGCCACGGCCGCTGCCATCGCCGGCAGTGGCCTGGCCACGGTGGCCAGGCCACTGTTACAAAAAAAAAAATTTCTTAACAGGGGGGAACCCCCCCCCCTTTTTTTCTTGTTCGGCCACGGCCGTGGCCGCGGCAGGACAAGGCGGCCACGGCCGTGGCCGCGGCAGGACAAGGCGGCCACGGCCGCTGCCGTGGCCGGCAGTGGCCTGGCCACGGTGGCCAGGCCACTGTCACAAAAAAAAAAAATTTCGTAAAAAGGGGGGGGGAAACCCCCCCCCCCCCATTTTGTCTTCTCCGGCCACGACCACGGTGGCCAAGCCGCAGTCCAAAAAAAAAAAAATTAGTTAGGGGGGGCCACGGAGCTGTTTGGATAGACTGATTGTTATGTCTTGATTATGCAATAATATTTGTAATGCTAGATAGAAAGTCTTGTTGTATTATTATTTAATTTGCATAATGTTTATGCAATAATTAATTTAAGCTGAATGTTTATGCAATAATATTTGTGCATTTGTACTTATTTATATTTGTTATGTCTTGATTATTTATATTCTGCTGCAAATTGAATGATGCATTAAATTATGTAATGCTAAATAAAAAGTCTTGTTGTAATATTATTTAATTTCCAGCAACAAATTAGTAGTTTCAATGATTTACATTTTAGTCTTCATAAACATTTGTATTTGACACAATAATCTTAAAAAGTTAGTGATTACATGTATAATTCACAAGAAGTTAAGAATAACAAGCATAAGTTCGATTGTCTTCGGACTTCCATAATCACAGCACTATAACCTTTAGACTCGTTTGAGAATTTGTAAGCCTTAGTCTTGCAAATTCTCAAATTGTCCTGGTGGACAGTTTGAGAATATTTCTTGCGATATGTTAGTCTGCTATTAATCATCGTTGGGTGAGATTTCGGTTTGTATTTGCTCATACGTTCTCCTAGTGTGGCTTATATACCACACATTTAGGAGAACATATGGGGGAAATGCTGCCGAAATTTCAATGTAACCGATCGATGATAATTAATAGCAGAATAACATATCATAAAAAATATTCTTGAATGGGATAGGGCCTTACCTTATAAACATGGAGTGAAGGTAGAATTAATTTAAGACACTTGAATGCTTGTGAAGTCTCATGATTAAACGCATTGCCTTGCGGCCCGACCCAAACTCAAGCCCTCCCATTAGCCATGAACCTGTGCATCGGTCCTTGCTAGCACGCCAAGGATCGTAGCCGTGGCTCGCCCTTGCATGATAGGGACCTTAGTTGCCTAAAAAAAATTTGTTTACTTATCAATGATTTAAATGGTTGTTATTAACCTTAGTTGTGACCAAGAAATATTTTAGTTATATATTTAGTTAAACTAATATAGTTTTATTTTATGGTTTCATTTAATGATTTACCAGACTTTGTATAAGTCGGTAAAAAATGAGTGGGGCTCGCTCGTGGATGTATGCAAGGATAAAAGATGGCTTGCTTAATCCAGATTTTCTGAATGGATTGGAAGAATTTATCTCATTTGCATGTAGCCAACCTGACTGGATGGATGGCCCTAGGATTAGGTGCCCATGCAACTTCCACAGGTGTCAAAATAAAGCCTACAGAGATGTGGAAACTGTTAAGGTGCATTTGTGTAAGAAGGGGTTTATTCCTGATTACTATGTTTGGTACTGTCATGGTGAACCAGAGGATATTCCAGCAGCTGTTATAGGCCAACAAGAGTCAATTCCCGTAGATGAACCATTTGTGAATTTAAACACATATGAACAAATGGTGATGAATGCATCGGGTAATGAATTCAATCAGAATACATTTATGGAAGAACCAAATCCAGAAGCACAACAATTTTATGATATGTTGCATGCTGCAAATCAAGAATTGTATCCTGGTTGTGAGGGTCATTCCCAGTTGTCTACAGCTGCTCGGATGTTGAATATTAAGGCAGAACATCGATTATCAGAAAAGGCGTTCAATTCTGTAGCTGGGTTAATCAAAGAAATTTTGCCAAATGAAAATGTTGCGGCAGACAGTTTTTATGCAACAAAGAAGTTGTTGCGTGGGCTTGGGCTCCCAGTTAATAAGATCGATTGTTGCTTGAACAATTGTATGATATTTTGGGGTGAAGACTCAGAGCTGAGATGGTGTAAGATTTGTGGGCAATCGAGGTACAAAAACACCGAAGGAGGAGCCGGTACAAGTAGGAGGAAAAGTATGCCTTACAAGAGGATGAATTACTTTCCTCTTACCCCACGCCTGCAGAGATTATACAGATCTGAGGCAACAGCTGCTGATATGAGATGGCATGCCGAACATGAATCTAAAGAGGATGAAATGCGGCATCTATCAGATTCAAAGGCTTGGAAGCATTTCAATGAAAATCATCCTGATTTCGCTGAAGATATAAGGAATGTGAGATTAGGTCTTTGTACTGATGGTTTCCAACCATTTGGTCAAGCGGGGCAACAGTATTCATGTTAGCCTGTGATACTGACTGTATATAACCTTCCTCCGTGGAAGTGCATGAAGATACTGCAATATTTTTAACCATTTTGGTTTCAGGACCATCAAATCCAAAGGAAAAGATTGATGTCTTTCTGCAACCGTTGCTGGCCGAATTGAAAATATTGTGGGAAACAGGAGTCGTAGCCTATGACATTTCTATGAAACATAATTTCTTAATGAGAGCTGCTTTGATGTGGACAATAAGTGATTTTCCGGCATATGCAATGTTGTCTGGTTGGAGCACTGCTGGACGTCTGGCATGCCCTCATTGCATGTATGATTCGGATGCATTTACATTGTAGAAGAGTGGTAAGCAGTCATGGTTTGATAACCATAGGAAGTTCTTGCCCCCAAATCATCCTTACAGGCATAACTTGATCGCCTTCCGGAAGAACAAAGTAGTCACAAAATTTGCCGAACCGATTAGGTCCGGCACGAATCTATTTGATTCTATAGAGCATTTGGGGTTGATGTATGCATGGGAACCAGATGCAGATAGAATAAATGACCGTATATGTAAAGAACATAACTGGAAGAAGCAAAGTATATTTTGGGATTTGCCTTATTGAAGCACAAATCTCATCCGGCACAACTTGGATGTTATGCATATCGAGAAAAATTTCTTTGATAACATATTTAACACGGTGCTAAACATCCCGGGAAAAACAAAAGATACTGCAAAGTCAAGAGAAGAACTTAATCAGTACCGCAGAAGAGGTGATTTGAGAAGGAGTGCCGATGGGACCTATCCTAAAGCATGTTACACTCTTGACAGAAATTCACGAGAAGTTTTATGTAACTAGCTTAGAGGGTTAAAATTTCCAGATGGTTATGCCTCAAATATCGGTAGGTGTGTGGACATGCATAAGCTCAAGTTGTTCAGCATGAAGAGTCACGACTGCCATGTTTTCATGCAACGGTTATTACCTATAGCTTTTCGTGAGTTGCTTCCGCAACATGTCTGTATGGCAATTACGGAGCTCAGCTTATTCTTCAAGGAGTTATCTGCCGCAGTCATTACTTCTGCATCCATGGCAAGGCTTGAGGAGGAAATTTCAATTATTTTATGCAAGCTTGAGCGAATATTTCCTCCCAATTTTTTTGACTCAATGGAGCATTTACCGGTTCACTTGCCATACGAAGCGAGCATAGCTGGTCCCATGCAGTATCGCTGAATGTATCCTTTCGAGAGGTAAATATATACATCATTAAGATATGTTGACATTTCAAATATTATTTCATTGCTTGAAAAATTGGTTAATTTTTTGTTGCAACTTTACATATAGGTATCTTAAGAAGTTAAAAAATAATGTGCGTAATAAGGCAAGGGTTGAAGGTTCTATATGCAATGCACACTTGGTCGAAGAAGTTTCAGCTTTTGCCTCATATTACTTTGAGGGTCACGTCCACACGAGGAGCCGAAATCATGGTCGTAACGATGACGTATGTGTGGACGAAGGAGAAGCTAATGACGGTAGAATATCAATTTTTAAAGCTATCGGCCATTCTTTGGTGGGCAGAAGTCAAGAAATCTTAGCGATATGGAGTATAATGCAGCACATTATTACATCCTAATGAACTGTAGAGAAGTCGATCCATATATTGAGTAAGTGTATACTTCAATGCTAAATTAGAAATTTTAATTTAAATTACAATATACCATAATATTTAATTTCTAACATTAGTTTTCATCATTTCATCCCATAAGGATGTTTTGTGATAGACAACGACAGATGAATCCCGACATCAGTCAAGTTGCAATTGAGCAGAAATTAGAAACAGAGTTTGCTTACTGGTTTTATGAATTTGTGAGTAGTATCACTCAATCAATTTCAATAATGGCTATTTTTTTTTGAATTGGATGTCAATAGCTTATTAATTTATAGGTCAATGGTCCATGGTCCACAACCGACAATATTTTCATTAAATGTCTATCGCAATGGCCATTGAAGACCATAACAACCTCTACTGGCTATTTTGTAAATGGGTACAAATTTCAGATTGAACGATTAGCAGCTTCAAGAGGCACGCAGAACTGGGGCATGTGTGTGAAAGGAGAAAGTGTTGGAGCAAATATGCAAGATTATTATGGAAAGTTAGTAGAGGTGGTTGAAGTTGAATATCCCGGTTGGCCTATGAAATGAACCGTATTGTTTCGTTGTGATTGGTTCGATCCGATAGTTCTTGTGGGCAAAAGGGTTCATAACGACTACAATTTGGTTGAAGTGAACCATCGACGAAGATTGCAGAAATATGACCCATTCATCCTTGCATCCCAAGCTCAGCAAGTCTTTTACTGCGGATATCCAAGTTTGCACAACGACAAGCGAGATTGGTGGGCCATTTCTAAAATCGTCCCACGTTCAACAATCGTATTAGAGGAGAGTTCATCAAGTCAATCAGCCGACTGCCCTGCATTTCAAGAGGATGAGATGGAAATGCATACAATTGAGGACGACACAAGGGCTCCTGAAACATCACTTAGAGATCCAAATGGTGATGTCCAAGAAATTGCGGATGCAAATGTTCGGTTTCCTTCCGATGATAATGAAACTGATTCGCAATCCGATACGGCATCGGATGTTGAACCAACATTTCACGAAACAAATGACACCGATTAAACATAGAGGTTTTTTAAAATTTAACATTTTTTTATAAGTGTTAAATTCTTACATAGTCAATCATTAATCGTAATTTAATTGTATGAATCTTTAGTATTTTCAGTATAACGGGCAAAGGTAGATCTATCGACGACAGACGGAGTGAGCAGGGACGTAGCCCTGCTATATCAGATCACATGAGCGTCGGAGATGGAGTGTTTGGATCTCCAGCAGGGGTGCAGCCTTCGATCTCTCCAGCAGTATTACCATCCAGCCGATCGGCACATACCTCCGAGAGTTCTTCCACCATCGGCCGCACTGTACTTCGACTTGATGCTCAGGGGATGTAAGTATATACTAATTAAAAATATATGTTTATTTTTAAGTCAATTACTTATAAACATGCATTTTTTTAACAGATTCATTGAGCAGCATCATGTATCCAGCCACATCAGCGCCGTATTTCAGAGGCGTGCAGATCCCAGTGGCTACGATTGGCGCCACGTATCTCCAGCCATGAGGGAGTTTTATTTTTCTGAGTTTCAGGTAAACTTATTAAATACAATTTATCAGTGATATAAAATTTCTTAAACTTAATAAATTCAGAAACTAACTATTTATTTTAATGCAGAAAAAGTTTACGTGGGATCCTGCCAGCCATGATGCCATTAGGGCAGCATGGGAGGCTCTGACGCGACGCCGATACTCCGACATGCTTCATCGTTGGAGGTCATCGGGTCAGCGTCCTGCGCACGTGCCAGAGGTATTTGGCACGAGTGGCAGCAGGCCTGGAAGTCCGATGGCTGGCGCAGGAGGTCCGCATCAGCCAGCACGAACCGCCGATCTGAGAAGGGTGGTCCTGGCACGGGTCTCTCCCGCCATACTTCGGGCTCCATTTCGATTCAGGAGCACAGACGGCGTATGGTAAGAAAACATAAATATTTTAATTACTATTTTAGTTATTTACAAATATTTGTATTAATATCTTTTTTTTGTTATAGTTTGAGCAGGAGGGCGAAGATCTTGGTGAGTTTCGTCTATTCAAGGCGACACACACCAGGAGGGACGGTTCCTAGGTCGACACGCGATCACGGAGGTTGCGGTAAGAAATTAGATTTATGTAGTATCTGTTTAATTTCTAAAATTTTATTTCAAGAAATTTATTAACTCATTTATTGTTGATTTCATAATTTCAAGACACGAGTCGAGGAGCTTCGCTCCCAGACATCGCAGGTCGACTCTACTGATGGGAAGACGCCCGTCGAACTCTCAGCAGAGGAGAGTCGGCGTGTGTTTTTGGAGGCTGTTGGTGCCCAGCCACAAGACCGCAGGGTCTATGGTCTGGGCACTAGAGCTTCTACATATTTTTCCCATCAGGCCTTTAGCTCGCGAGCTTCTGGTGATCTTCCTCCAGAGTGTTTACACGAGCTTCGCAGATCTATTGCAGAGGAGGTTCGCCAGGAGGTCGAGCAGGATTTTGAGGATCGTATGCGAGGCCGGGATCAGGAGATTGCAGACATGCGAGATGAGATGCATTATTTGCGGGATATGGTTAGCCGCTTGTCGCAGAGTCTTCAGCCTCCACAGCCTCACGTGATCGCCCAGATTCTTGATGTATTTTTCTTTTCTTTTTTTATATTGTAAAAACTTCAAAATTTTAATATATGAATTATTTTTGGAAATTTATTATTATTTGGATTGAGTGAAAAATGTTTCTATCAATATTTAGATTTAATTAAATTGTATTAACCGTTTTAATTTTTAATTTTTTTATTTTTTTAAAAATTTAATTTGCGACGCATTAGCGATTGAAATTGCATCGCTAATATTTTTAAATATTATTATTAAATATTGCAACGCAATGACCTGACATCGCAATAATTTAAAAAAATTTAATAATGACGCATTAGCGACTAAAATTGCATCGCTATATATCTAAAATATTTTTAATAAATATTGCGATGCAATGACCTTGTGTCGTAATATTTTAAAAAATTTTTTATTTGCGACGCATTAGCGACTCAAATTGCATCGCTATTATACCAAAAATATTATTATTAAATATTGCGATGCAACAAGATGCGTCGCAATATTGCGACGCAATTTAGTGCGTCGCAATATTAAATAATAATTTTTAATATTAAAAATTAATTTTAAATTTAGCGATGCATTTGGATGCGTCGCAAAATTGCGACTCATTGTTGCATCGCAGAGCGTCGCAATATTGCGATGCAATTGCGACAAATAGGTATTGCGACGGACATCTGAGCGACGCCGTCATTGCGTCGCTATTGCGTCGCAATAGCATGTTTAGCGATGCAATTGCGACGCATTTGGGCGTCGCAATATTTATTTTCTTGTAGTGTATCTCCGTGGTCAGTTTTAAGCACGGGTGTCGTCTCCTTAGAGCTAGGGTGTCGTGAGATTTCAACTGGGGTGTCACGAATGATTTTCGGCTGAATTCCATAGGGGTGTCGCGGGGATTCTCTCCATGGTCAGTTTTAAGCATGGGTGTCGTCGCCCTAAAGCTAGGGTATCGTGATATTTCGACTGGGGTGTCGCGAAGGATTTACAGCCGAATTCGACTAGGGTGTTGCTGGGGACTCTCTATGTGGTCATTTGTAAGCACGGGTGTCGTCGCCCTAAAGCTAGGGTGTCGTGGGATTTCAACTGGGGTGTCGCGAAGGATTTACGGTCGAATTAGAACTAGGGTGTCGCTAGGATTATCTCCGTGGTCAGTTTTAAGCACGGGTGTCGTCTCCTTAAAGCTAGAGTGTCGTGAGATTTCAACTGGGGTGTCGCGAATGATTTTCGGCCGAATTAGAACTAGGGTGTCGCGGGGATTCTCTCTGTTTTCCTGTCATTACTTTCGAAGATCAAATGGGAGTCTCGAGAAACATGACTAGCATTCCCAAGCAGATGGAGGAAAAAAGGAGCCTTTTAAAAGTAATTGACGAAGAGATAACGAAGGCAGCTGAGGCCCATCTTACAGACCTGGCCGAATTCAGAGAGAGAAGCGAACGTCTACGTGAGGTTTTGGCAAGGAAAAACTCATTGGATAAACTTTTATATTTGAAGACTCCAGTAGACTCCAGTAGCCAGGTTTTCCATCCTTGAAGCTGAAATATTTCATGTCGACCGGACTCTCAGAGCGAGGGCGTAGGAAGGATTTTCGGCCGAAATCCAATCCTCCTGGGGTGTCGCGGGGATTCTCTCTGTGGTCAGTTTAAAGGATGGGTGTCGTCACCTTAAAGCTAGGGTGTCGTGAGGTTTCCACTGGGGTGTCGCGAAGGATTTTCGATCGAAATCCAATCCTCCTGGGCTGTTGCGGGGATTCTCTCCGTGGTCAGTTCTAACGATGGGTGTCATCGCCTTAAAGCTAGGGTGCCGTGAACTTTCCACTGGGGTATCGCGAAGGACTTTCGGCCGAATTTGAAGTAGGGTATCGCGAGGATTCTCTCTGTTTTCCTGTCATTACTTTCGAAGATCAAATGGGAGTCTCGAGAAACATGACTAGCATTCCCAAGCAGATGGAGGAAAAAGGAGCCTTTTAAAAGCAATTGACGAAGAGATAACGAAGGCAGCTGAGGCCCATCTTACAGACCTGGCCGAATTCAGAGAGAGAAGCGAACGTCTATGTGAGGTTTTGGCAAGGAAAAACTCATTGGATAAACTTTTATATTTGAAGACTCCAGTAGAGTCCAGTAGACTCCAGTAGCTAGGTTTTCCAGCCTTGAAGCTGAAATATTTTCTATCGACCGGACTCTCAGAGCGAGGGCGTAGGAAGGATTTTCGGCCGAAATCCAATCCTCCTGGGGTGTCGCGGGGATTCTCTCCGTGGTCAGTTTAAAGGATGGGTGTCGTTGCCTTAAAGCTAGGGTGTCGTGAGATTTCCACTGGGGTGTCGCGAAGGATTTTTGGTTGAAATCCAATCCTCATGGGCTGTTGCGGGGATTCTCTCCGTGGTCAGTTCTAACGATGGGTGTCGTCGCCTTAAAGCTAGGCTGTCGTGAACTTTCCACTGGAGTGTCGCGAAGGATTTTCGACTGAATTTGAAGTAGGGTGTCACGGGGATTCTCTCTGTTTTCCTGTCATTACTTTCGAAGATCAAATGGGAGTCTCGAAAAACATGACTAGCATTCCCAAGCAGATGGAGGAAAAAAGGAGCCTTTTAAAAGCAATTGACGAAGAGATAACGAAGGCAGCTGAGGCCCATCTTACAGACCTGGCCGAATTCAGAGAGAGAAGCGAACGTCTACGTGAGGTTTTGGCAAGGAAAAACTCATTGGATAAACTTTTATATTTGAAGACTCCAGTAGACTCCAGTAGCCAGGTTTTCCAGCCTCGAAGCTGAAATATTTTCTTTCGACCGGGGAAGAAAGAGAGTTCTTCTTGCACAGATGAAAATCAACGTAAAATGGCGCTAGGATGGAAGGAAAGGGCATTTTCGTCCGCATGCTAATTTTAAAAAAAAGCGAACTGCTTTAAATGGCCGTCACGTTGAGAACATAACATCAAAGCAGAGCCATACCGCCCGGCAGGTCATCCACGTAGGAGCCACATGGACCAATCAGAAGAGGCGGTGCAGCCCACGTAGGCCTTGCTGCACCGGGAGCGATGTACAAAGTCTTTTCCTTAGGGTATTTAGGGTCTATTTTGGCCCATTACCCAATAATCCCCCACATGAATGGAAATTGGACTTAGATCAAAGATCATCAAAGATCAGCAAAGGCAAACCCCCACATAAAAGGATTTTAATGCAAATGAATATGCAGACATACTAAAGAGAGTATAATGGGATGAAGTTATATCGGGATAGGTAGCTTGTGGCTTTGAACCTTCCTTAGTGAGTTATTATCGAGTTTACTTGCTAAAAGGTGAACATGATGTATTGAACCTTTCAGCGTTTTGTGTAAACTAAGACAATAACAATCATGCAACTTCTTCCCGAGCATTCTTTTAGTTCTCATGGTTGTGTTCATTTTGGCCCCGAACAACTCCTGGTCTCATGAGTGCTTTAGAGAATTAAACCTTAAAATTCTCATAGAATTGGCCCAGTTCATACTCACATAGGTGATTCTTATTAAGAGTATCCTGCTATACCCCACATGATGTTCAGTTATAAGAATCATTAAAAGCAATTCTTATCCTAGTACCTTTAGCAGGTAGCACCAATTATCGTAGGAATGAGTAGGATTAGACATCCTTAGTGCTATCATGTCTCTTCATAATTTAGTTGTCCCTTTTGAACCTAGATCTTGGGATCTCCAGTCAGCTAGGTTGGGTATCCACTATGAAGATTTTTCAGTTATAGGTTTTAAACCCATTCCCCTCGATAAACAGTTTACTTGATCTCTTGGCAACCCTTTTGTTAATGGATCCGCTAGGTTTTCTTTAACTGAATATAGTCAATAGAAATTACATAAATTTCAAGTAATTGCTTAATGATATTATGTCTGCGACATATATGTCTAGACTTACCATTATACATCTTATTCTGTGCTCTGCAAATTGCCGATTGACAATCACAATGTATGCATATTACAGACATAGGCTTTGGCCAACATGAAATATCTTCTAAAAGGTTTCGAAGCCATTCTGCTTCTTTAGCTGCCTTTTCTAAGACAATAAACTCAAATTCCATAGTGGATCGAGCTAAACATATTTGTTTAGAAGATTTCCATGACACAGCACCTCCTCCTAAGGTGAATACATATCCACTTGTGGATTTTGTATTTTCTGTGTTAGATATCCAATTTGCATCACTATATCCTTCTAGTACAGCTGGATATCTTGAATAATGTAATACATAACTTAGGGTATATCGCAGATATCTTAACACCCTTATTAGAGCTGTCCAATGATTTGGACCTGGATTACTTGTAAATCTACTCAACTTATTGACAGCATATGCTATGTCAGGACGAGTGCAATTCATGATATACCTTAAACTGCCAATTATACGTGAGTATTCCAATTGAGATATGGGTTCTCCAGTATACTTAGCCAAATGTAGATTAACATCTACATGTGTTTTTACTGGGCTAGTATCATACTTTTTAAACTTATTTAATATTTTCTCATTATAATGAGATTGAGATAATATTATTTTTTCAGATGTTATAGTGATTCGAATCCCTAGTATAACATCTGCAACACCCATATTTTTCATATCAAAATGTTTGAACAACATTTTCTTTGTCTATTTAATCATTTCAGTATTACTACCAATGATTAACAGGTCATCTACATGTAAGAAGATTATCACATACCCTTTAGGTAGGGTTTTAGCATATATACATTTGTCACATTCATTTATTTTAAATCCATTTGATAACATAATATTATCAAATTTTATATGCCATTGCTTAGGTGCTTGCTTTAATCCATATAAGGATTTAACAAGTCTACACATCTTCTTTTCTTGTCCTGGAACAATAAATCCCTCAGGTTATTCCATGTATATTTCTTCATCTAATTCACCATTCAGAAAAATAGTTTTAACATCCATTTGATGAATTTCAAGATTGTTAATGGCTGCAAAGGTGATTAACATTCTTATAGATGTTATTCTACTTACTGGTGAATAGGTATCAAAGAAGTCTATACCTTCTTTTTGTTTGAAGCCTTTAGCCACTAATCTGGCTTTATACTTATCAATTGATCCATCAGCCTTTAGCTTTTTCTTAAAAATCCACTTGCACCCTAAAGGTTTCATACCAGATGGTAAGTCTACCAACTCTCAGGTATAATTATGCATGATGGACTCAATTTCATTATTGACAGCTTCTTTCCAGAAGGGTGCTTCTAGATTAGACATTGCCTCCTTGAATGCTTGAGGTTCATCTTGTAACATATAAGTTACATAATCAGGACCAAAAGACTTTGCAACTCTTGGTCTCTTACTGCGTCTGGGTTCATCTTCAGGATATTCTTCCTGATGACTACTACTAGCAGTATTATCATAAGTTCTTTTATTTGAACTTATTTCTAATTTATTTTTGCTTGGAAATATATCTTCAAAGAATGTTGCATTCCTTGATTCCATGATTGTATTTTTCTGTATATCAGATATATCTATTTTATACACAAGAAAGAGATATGCACTATTATTATGTGCATAACCGATAAATATATAATCAACAGTTTTATGTCCTATTTTGACCTTTTTGGGATCCGAAATAGCTACTTTAGCTAGACACCCCCACACTCTTAAGTAATTGTAAGAAGGCTTCTTTCCTTTCCATAACTCATATGGAGTAACTTCCTTCTTCTTAAGAGGTATCTTATTAAGAATATGATTTGCTGAGAGAATTGCTTCTCCCCATAAATTCTGTGGTGTACTAGAATTTATTAACATAGCATTCATCATTTCTTTTAATGTGCAGTTTTTATGTTCCATAATTCCATTAGATTGAGGCGAATAAGAAGCAGTAGTTTGATGAATAATGCCATGCTTTTGATAGAATTCGTCAAAAGTGCATCGTATTCACCTCCTCTATCACTCCTTATGGCCTTAATCTTTTTTCCAAGTTGATTTTCAACTTCATTCTTATAACATTTAAACATTTCTAAGGCATCATCCTTAGACTTTAGTAGATACCATAGCAGTATCTAGTTGAATCATCAATAAATGTTATAAAATACTTGTTACCTTCTCTTGTTTGAACTGACTTTAAGTCACATAGATCACTGTGAATTAAGTCAAGAGGTTCAGTATTTCTTTCTACTGATCGAAATGGTGTTTTTGCTAACTTAGCTTCAACACACACTTCACACTTGTAATGTGGATCAATTTCATGATTAGATAATAATTCTAATTTCATTAATTTTCGTAATGAATTAAAATTTACATATCCTAATCTATCATGCCATAGACAAGAAGAGTCAACCATATAAGCAGAAGAAGAAGCTTTATTTATTTCAAGGTTTCTGTGTGCAGTCATTACATTCACCTTGAATAATCCATTATTCAAGTAACCCCTTCTAATAAATATCCCCCCTTAGTGAGTACAAATTTATCAGACTCAAAGACCATCCTAAAGCCATGTTTTCTTAAGAGGGAGCCTGATATAAGATTCTTTCGGATGTCAGGGATATGTAGCATATCATTAAGTAGAAGCTCCTTGCCAGATATCATCTTCATAACGATGCGGCCAAGTCCTTCTATCTTGGATGTAGCGGAGTTACCCATAACCAAATTTCTACCATTGATAGGAGTATATGATGAGAACATACTCTTATCAGAGCAGACATGTCTCGTAGCTCCAGTGTCGATGTACCACTCATTTGCTTTGTCAACCATGTTTGCTTCAAATACAACAGCTGACAGCATCATCTCGGATACCTCTTTGGATAGGGTTTCAGTAATGTTAACTTTTTTTCTTTTCTATCCTTAAAACAGCAGTCCTTGGATTTGTGTCCTTGCTTTTCACAAACAAAGCGCTTTTCCTTGAATTTATATTTCTTTGGATTGCCCTTCTTCTGTTTAAAGCCTTCGCCTGAAAACTTATGTTTCTTTCTTCCTTCTATGAGGTTGGCCTTTGGCTCAGCAGGTTGTCCTCCTATCTTCTTGTCTTGGCTTTTATTGTCCTCCTCGATCCTCAGGCGAATAATTAGGTCTTAAAGTCCCATCTCCTTCCGCTTATTCTTTAGGTAGTTCTTGAAGTCCTTCCATAGTGGTGGTAGCTTTTCTATGATGGCAGCTACCTAAAATGACTCACTGAGAGACATTCTCTCTGCATGTATCTCATGCAAGATGATCTGAAGCTCTTGGACTTGCTCCATAACTATTTTGTGATCGACCATTTTGTAGTCTAAGAACCTTCCAACCATAAAATTCTTGTGTCCAACATCCTCTGTCTTGTACTTTTTATCCAGGAATGCCCATAACTCCTTGGCAGTAGCAATACTGCTGTACACATTATACATGGTATTGTCCAGACCATTCAGGATGTAGTTCTTGCAAAGGAAGTTGGAGTGCTTCCATGCTTCCACCGCAACAATGACTTGCTTGTCAATCTCCCCTTCCTTCAGGACAGGCAGATCTTCATTCAGTACTCTGACCAGGTTCAGAGTTGTGAGGTATAACAGCATCTTCTGTTACCACCTCTTGAAGTCCGTGCCAGAGAATTTCTCCGGTCTCTCGGCTTGAACGGATGTCGTTATAGTAGCCATCTGCAGCAGCACTTCCGTAGTAGCAGGAACTGTCTTAAGATTATTGTCGGGTATGTGGCAGATGGTGGCTACCTAATTGATCAGACTGAGGCTAGAGTTATACTCTATGTCCTTAAGATAATTTTGTCCCGCAATGGTGCTTACGGTCAGTATGACGTTGTCTCCTAGGATATAACAGTCTCCTTTTGATGAAAGTAGCACTACAATTCATCAAATCAAGAATGTTACTCTCTTTTTAATGCACTATTGCTATACTACCCTTAGGAAAGTATGCAAATGCCTAAGAGAGAACTCAATTCGGAATGGAATTGGAATGAATGAAATGAAAGGGTCATTGGTCATATTTATAGGTTTTTAGGTGCCCCTTGGAAGCAACCCTACGAGATTGAATTTAATTGAATTCTTTGATCGGATTTGATCAAAGGATGTGAGGGTTAAGGCTTATCACCCTTGATATGCCCATTAATATCGTGATCTTCATATCAGACGATCGGATAAGCCTTTTCATGGCTTTGATCTGAAGATCAGCCGATCAGATAAGCCTATCCTCATCCTGATATGCCTTCTTACCATTGTAATCTGATGATCACGTTATCACATAGGCGGTTGCACGTCTTTGATATGCCTTTTCATGATCAGACCATTGACTTATCTCCAACCGTACGATCGGACGGATGCCTTATCACCAACCGACGATCGGACGGATGCCTTATCACCAACCGTTCTGTTGACTGGTCAATCGACGGGTATGAGCCATTGGATCGCGATCGCAATCATGATTTGATAACCGCATCTCGACCCTTCATCCGATCTATCAATGATCAGTTCTGATCCCGATCCGATGATCAACGATCAATTGATCTTAGCCCTTTATCTTGATCCGATCAGTCTTCACCGTCGGATCTTCAGTCAACCGACGGGTATGAGCCATTAGATCGCAATCGCAATCATGATTTGATCACCGCATCTCGATCCTTCATCCGATCGATCAATGATCAGTTCTGATCCTGATCCGATGATCAACGATCAATTGATCTTAGCCCTTATCTTGATCTGATCAGTCTCTACCGTTGGATCCTCATGATCTATAAAAAATTTAAAGCCCCTCAAGCTCCTCGCATAAAAATTTAAAGCCCCTCAAGCTCCTCGCGACGATGCGCACGTACAAAGTGCGCCTACAAAGCGCCCATTGCACCCTTCGCACACGCGCGTGCGCCACCCTCAAGCTCTCCACTTATGGTGAGCCTAAGGAACTAAAGCTTAAGGAAGTGGTTTCCATATAAGTGACCCTTCCTTTCTTATTTTTTTCGATGTGGGACTAAATGTCCCTGTAATTTCTCATTCACACGCACAAAGAGGTAATGGGCTTTTAAGGCCCATTAGGGTATTTAGGGTCTATTTTGGCCCATTACCCAACAGGATTTAATTTTCAGAAGCAACTCAACTTATATGTATCCAAATATGGTTCGAATTGGATCTAATTGAATCGAGATTTCTAAGGTTTCTGTACTTGGCTTTGTCTACCATTTTCATGATGGTAGATATTGCATTGCAATTATATGATTAATCATCTTTGGTTGAGGTGCATGCTGCCCTTAGCAGCATAAGAATTTTTTACCAAAGGCAAAATGTTTAGCCTATAAAACTCTGCCTAGATGTGTGATTGTACACAACGACCTACTGCTGTTTTGTGGCTAAGGGCTGGTGGAAGAAAGCTTATAAGTTGTTTTGAAAAGGCTATGCAATCAGAACCATTGCTTGATTCTACCAAAACCAACAAGATGAAAGCAGTGGCTATATCTAACTACAATCCTATTTGGATTAGCTGTTGTGATATGTGAGATAGCTGTTGGCCAAGAGCTAATCCAAACAGGTACCTCAACACTATGATGTTAAAACAAAAATTAGGTATCCTTATCCCTCCTTCAATGTTAGACGTCCACATCCTCTAATTGCCTGTTTCTTTGTATCTCTTTTCTTGGCCTTGGAGAGTTTGAAGTTATGAATCATTTGATTGATAGCCTGTTTCTTCAAACATTTCCTCTCTTGACCTTGGACAGTTTGTAGTTATCAACCATTTGAGGATGGAGAGTTGCAGTTTTTCGAACAGTTCATTGAGGCTTTTGTGTGTTATGCCTTTGTCATTCGATCAATGAACTGCTGTAGAAAATCAACCTCCTAATGAAGTATGATGTGAAAATATAATTCTTCAAAGTCTAGTGCATGAAAACAAGGCAAAGTGATTCTTCGTTATTATATTTGATTCACAGCAGCCATGTGAATTGTGGCTATCCCAATGGTCAACCCTTGGCATAGGTTTCAAGCCCTATTAATGCATCCCAAATATTCTGATAAGGGTTATCACAATTTAGGCTAGTCATCCTCCCATTTTTTTTAAAGGGAAAAACAACAGTTATTGCTAAAAAGAAGGTGTGGAGTTAAAAATAGATGAAATATTTTACGCAGCTTGGTTCTTATGAAGATAATTAAATTTATTTTGGAGATTATCAACCATGATTGTGAGATATAAGAAAATATTGTGTTATTGTGGCAATGTTTAAGAGAGATATTAACTCCTGAAAGTCAATTAACTTTTTGATTATCAACCATGAATTATGTTTTTTAAACATAATCTAAATATAAAAAACTATTTTTTTTACGTGGTCTAATTAACTTTTTGGTAGTGTTTATCATTCTTTGCGAAGTAAGGATAGGGATGAAATATATATATATATTTATAGGAAGGGTGTTGGGATAGAAATTATTTTATTTAATAGAGATGGATACAGAGATTAAAATCTCATCCCATTCTATTTCTTTTCCTAAACCACCCTCTTCTATCTAATAACATTGATATAGATCCATCTCATTGCTTTACGCTCACTTGAAATAAGTAAATGCAAGTTTGTAGACTCTTTATTCAGTATGGAGCTCATAATTAAAATTTGAGTTGCAATTGAGTGAAAACTAGACTTTTGAGTTATCAATATGTCATCTTAGCCTTTACTTGAAAAGCTTCTACCACAACATGGCAGTTTACACATATCAATAGGCTTGCTACAAAGCAACCTACTAGCCATTAGCCCACTGCATGCGTTTGGATCTCCAACCACATGAAATGGAGGACACGTTGGCATTAGAAACCATTTAAAACACTACAATAAAAATGATATACGGCAGAATATCCTTATGGCATTTGCTATTTTATGCCGTCAAAAATTATTTTTTTTATGACATTGTAATCAAAATAGTAGGATATTTTGATAAGTAATAATATAATACAACATTTATTTTAAATGCTTTTATATCAATATTTCATGATATTTATGCTTTGATTAATGGATTTTTTTGAAATGCCTATCATTTTCAAGACATATATATGTGGCATTTTGAAAAGTTCTGGGATTAGTGTAGGATGTGTCAGCCTTTCATGAAAATGAACTGTCAAAAAGCCTTCTTCTAAAGCCCAAGGGCACCATGTCACGAAGTTAGCACTTAGCAGCCTCTGACTTTAATTATATCATTGGAGATGTCATTTCTCTGTACCCGAGAGTGGAAATGGTAGAGAACTATAGATTTTTGAACTTCTTAATCAGTGGCATAGTCATCTATTTGGCATAAGAGCACAAAACTTACCCATCGAAAAAAATTCTTCTTTTTTATTCCTTGTGCATCCTTTTCTAATATTATGCATCTCTTCTTCTTCTTGTCCCATCTTACCGTACTGGCACTCTGAATTTAAGCTCCAGTTTAGTAGGAATCTGTGTGAGGTGAAGTTCAAGTCATAAGAGTGCAGAGTGGTGCATGATTAAAAGGATCAAAATGATGGTCCAGAATTCCTCAAGATTCAGAGGACTGCTATATATATCTGGTGATAGCACAACAGAAGTTCTCTCAAGTTTCAGCAGATGTCCAGATATTCATGCCAGAGAACTAGAGGTCTTGGCAGCCCCTTGATCAATCCATAGCGCAATCCTTCTTCTTCCTCAAAATTTAACAGACAGTGACCTTCCTATTTCCAATCCATTCTCTCTGCATCCAAGATTCCTGTACCTTCTCTCTACCTCTTGTAATTCCTTATATCATTTAACTCAATTAATATATTTCAGAGAATCAGTTCCTCCAAATTTACATTAATATATCTTGGTTTATCCCATCTTCATCCATTCTGTCTAAATTTTATCTAATTTGTTTAAATCAATGAGGGAAACTCTGGCTTCTCAATGTTGCACTCAAAAAAAAAAATCAGAGGCTTAGAGATTTCATGGACACAAATAGTCAAAAAAAAATTTATTAGGCGGCACTCCGGTGAGTGTTTTCTTCGTTAATTATAAAATCTAGAAAGGAATTTTCTTTGTAATATCCTGCATCAAATCTCACAAAAAATTTTGTGTGCCAGAACTCTCAACATGTATTTTTATTTTTAAATAAAAAAAAATAAAAAACAAAAGTTTTAGTAGAGTGGAACCTTTATTTTTTGAAAAAAAAAAGATGAAAAGCAAACCCAAAATAAATTTATTTCAAAAGGTAATCCTAAATATAATTTTTTTTTTTCAGAGAAAAAGATGATTTACATTATTCTTCTTGCTATGGGATCTTTTTGGAAGAGTTCCTCAAGCTTTTCTTCATCTTCGTCGTGAAGGCTACGGCTGTACTCATCGAGGATAATATTTTTTTCTTAATATTTATTTTAATAATTTAATTTTAAGATGATTTTTTTTTTTGGCTTCTACTTTGCTTTTATTTATTAAAATATATATGCTTTTTTTTAATATTGAGAAATTAACAATTTTTTTCTTATTGATTTGATTGAGAAGTTCTCAAACTATTTTTCAATACTTTAGCATATGAATTAGAAACATCATTGCTACCCACTTATCAAATAATTTTAAAATTAATCTATCTCATTAACTATTTTTGCGTAGCATTGATTATATAATTAATTATTAGCCTCATTGTTTAGTTCTCAAAAAAAAAAAAAATCTATAGTTATGTTCATGAAAACGAGCGGTGTTGCTGTAGAACCACTCCTATTTATCACTCACTATCTTATCTCACAATGTTTATTTCATTTGTTAATATCATTGAACTATCATTGATCTATGACTGGATAATTATTATTATATTATTATTTCATTTGTCAATTCGAACGTAGAGACAACTAAGATCGCTCTCGGAATGATAATATACGGTAGATATTTTGGACAATTCGAACGGTTGAGCATGTCATATCTTCTTGCAAAAAAAAATCCAAAACCATTCATGCATCCTGGCCAATAATATGGAGCCAAATCACCCCTGGTCGCATTCTCCCGAATGACATGGCCATGGAAAAGGTGAAACGGGCCAAGAGCCGCGTCCTGTCAGCCCCTGGACTCGCGCCCACTTGGATCTCTCCCGGTCTTTCCCGTGCTTAGGCTTTTCCAGAAAGCAACAAAAGCCACTGGCCCCCACACCGCCACAGAGTCGTTGGCAGCACCGGGAGTCCACTAATCCATGTGCTAACCCAACCAAAACCCTGGTTTATCCTACCCTAGTCCTACGGTCATAAAGCCATTTGCCACGGAACCCACGAACCCGATCAAGCTCCGAGTATCCCCATGATTCCCGTGGCTTATTCCACCGGATTCCGTTGTCGCATTAATGCCCTCTTTTCCTCGCGCTTTCACCCACCTCCTCTCCCTCCCTGACGCGTTATTCTTACCTCATCCCGTGATATCCACCGGAGGCAGGGAAATCCGGATAAACCCCGCAATCTCCCAGTAAGGTATCTCCACGTGTCGAAAATCTCCTCCACGTCAGCTCCCCTTCCCCAATCTTCTAGAAAAAGTGCCTCGGCTTTGCAGGATAGTCTACTCCTTTCGTGACTGATAAAAGGTTATTAAATTAAGAGCTGAGGTCGATCGGAGCTCGATGAACTCCACCGCCTACCGACGAGCCCGAACCAAGATCCGACGGCCCAAATTCCTCAGCCTCCGCCGCCAGTTGGCCCCCCCTCAATCGGAGATGGCTTCCGCCGACGCTGCGGCAGCGGATTGCCAGCAGTTGGATCTCTTCCCGCTCCACCCGGAGCACCTCCTCCTCCAGGACAGAGACCCCCCGGTCGCCTGTCTCCTCGACGACGACAACGTTGGCGGCGGGGACCAACTCTCACTGCCCTCCTCGGCGGCGCCGCCTCCACTGGAGACGGATCGTCGCCGGTGTCGTCGTCGCCGGTGTGGGACGGCGACGGGGACGGGCTGGCCCGAAGGGCGCTGCGGGGGCGGGAGCGGTGGGTGTACTGCCGCTCATCCGTCGCCTCCTCGTCGGAGGAAGAGGTCGCCAGCACCGGCACCGGCGTCGATCTGTGGTGGGGTGAGCTGCAGGCGCTCTCGCTCAAGCTGGACTACGAGGAGGTCCTCACCGCCTGGTCGGATCGGGGATCCCTCTACATCGATGGGGACGGACCTCAAGTCGTTCCTGAGCTCTACCATACCGCATCTCCGGTGAGTCAAGAGAATTGAGTAGATCTGGGCCGTCGGATGTGATGATGGATGGATCTGATGATTGATGGCAGGTGTTCGTGGAGGTGGGGAGCTCGGGATGGAGGGTGCCGGAGAGCGATCGGACGGAGGGGACGGAGGCGGTGAACAGGGAAGCGAGGGTGATGCGCTACAGGGAGAAGAGGAGGAGCCGGCTCTTCTCCAAGCGGATCCGCTACGAGGTGCGGAAACTCAACGCCGAGAAACGCCCCAGATGGAAGGTAAAAAATTAAACCGATTCCCCTTCTCTTATCTACCGCTGAACCGGCCGGTTCGATTTATATCAGTGCTAGGCTTGAGTTTCTTGGACTGATTTGAAAAATTGCCAATGAAAAATTATAATAGCTGCTATAATGGTTTTGAAGGTCCAATTAAAATGATATTATTCAATATTCTAATCTCCATGTTAGTTCAGGGAGCAATAATTTATTATGTTAACAACAAGAACATCACATAATATTCTACTTTTTTTCTCCTGCTTATCTCCTTGAATTATAATTGTTTTCTATTATATGATGACTTTCACTGAAATCCATTTTGTCACAATAATTTTACAAGCATTCTAATACTACAAAATATCCATGGCCAACATCAACATCATGTTGCATTGTCATTTGTCTGCTTGCAACGTGACCAAAATGTTCATGGTTGACCAATCGTTGCTAAGAAGGCTTGGGCCATGGGCTGAGGGCCTGTGATACCCCACATTTAGTTTTATAATGGATAAAAAAAAAAATGTTATGTGCTTATGACTCAAGTTCACTTGCTACCATTAACTTTCACTCGAATTTTTGGATCACATGGTTTTGATCTGCTAACGAGGTTAATTGGGCAAGTGGATGGGCTTTAGGCCTTACAAATGTATAGAACCGACTCGAATATGCGAAAATTGATGAGTCCTTGGTGGGCATAAGAAAAGAGCTACCCATGAGGAACGATGATGAAGTTTTTTTGCCTTGCTAGCTTGTAGCATGCGATGAGAATCACCATGCTAGCTTGTAGCGTGCAATGAGGACCGCCATGCTAGCTTGTAGTGTGCCATAAGGACGTTGCATTATAAGGTGGGAGAGATTATGATACTCCATTCCATATTGGATAGAAGAGGAATGTATATATGTTATAAGTCAGTTTATTTATTACTCATTGACTTTCATTCGAGTTTTTGAGACATATGAGCTTGGAACGTTTGAAGTCTTGTTTCTGTCCTTCCCCCCACCCTCCTTCCCAAACGAACACATTAATCATCCTGCGCTCCATCGCCGCTTTGGTAGATAATTTGGAGGGCTGTCACCGTTAGACTCAAACTACAGTATCTGTATTAAAAGATCCATTGACCAAAGCAGCCGAGGCAGCATGGGACCAAGTTCTCCACTACAGTTTCCTGGCCCTCTTGGATACGGAGAACAATCCTCGTGACATCATTTCTCATGTGACATCTTTTTAAAGAAAAAAAATAAAAGAAAATTTTTATAAAAAATCCTGAAACAAGTTGGCAATTTAACCGTGCCTTAAATCTCTTCAAGACCTGGTCTATTGGTCTATTGCTTCTGCCATTGTAAGACATCAACTCAACATTCCACCCGGCTCTCTGACCTTCTCTACTCTCCCCATTTTTGCAGTTCTCTTTCTGCACTTCTTATCATCTTAATGAAGTAGATAGAGTTTCCAGCCTTTTTCTTTCTTTCTTTTTAATAAAAAAAAGAGGGACAAAGTAAAACTAGGTCTGTTTATGGCCATATCAGCATTTTGGTTAGAATGTGTTTCTCCAAATAGATTATTTGTAGTTTTGAGTAACATAAAAACGGGCATTGGAGATTATGATTGTTGTATAGTTTGTATGCAAATAGGACTTAAAGAAAACCATGAACATAACATAAATAAAAGGTGCAGATAGGGAGGTTTTATTGAAGGATGTTCCAAGATAATATCAAGTGCAGCGAAATTTCTTACAATTTATATAAAATGTTCAAAAAAATGAGACCTGTAACTTATTTCTCTCAAAAAATTTAAGCCCCCACAAAAAATGCTATAAGATTTTATAAGACTTATAATGAGAAGTAGTACCAAATATTACATCTTTCCATCATGTTATTTCTATTGTTTTAATTATATCAATCGTTTAAAGTATGTATACCAGCTCCTTGTTTCAAGTAATCCAAAAGACATTTGCTAGCTCCAAGACTCTGAGACCGAGTTTGGAATTGGAATAAGAAGATAAGACAACGATCCTGCCTTATGGTTAGGGTAAGACCAAACAAGCTGAAGAAAGACCTTTAATTGGCAATCCTTGACAGTTCAGTCAATTGTAGTTATCCTTATCTTTTATCTCACCTATATATTAGCAAAAAGTGACCACAAATTAGGGGTATTTTTATCTTTTAACCAACCCAATAGTGATCATTTTCATATTAATATTGTACTATGGTGCAACATAACCGTGACATTGGGATAAAAATATTCATTCAAACAAGAATAATGACTTGTCCAACCTTATCCCGGAATTTAAGATAGCCATTGAAGATAACTACAATTTATCCCCATACTGTTCATCTCGTTCAAAACCAGACCCTTGTTAGCCCTAGTCAAAATATCCTTTACATTTTGCTTTGCTTCATTAGTAACACACTTTCACATTATTGTGTTCGACTCGCTAACCATTTCATCATATCTTTTGATGACGCACATATGCACCTACATAGCGTGCAACCTGTTTTCTAAGATGGAGTAGGTGCTCAAGGTGTGAGTATGGCTGCTTTATGCCAAAACCCACAAGCCTCGATTCTCCTATGGTAGGGAAGAACTGCAACCAGAGTTCAGATTTGGACGCTGGGCCTCTATTAAGTAAACCTTTTGAGAGGAAAAGCCAACCGAGCTACCAATTTTTAGTTATACATGCAAGCTTCCTCATTTCAGTTCTCAGCCACTTAGATTTTTGCAGTAACCATGTTGTTTATGAAAGGAAACATAGCTCTAAACATTAACCGACAGCATATCACACTCTCACAATGCAGTCCCTAGATAAAGAAAATGCTCGAGCTCCCTTTGAGTTTCACCACGCCTAACTCTTCTATTCGTTGACAGCAACCTTTTACCTCTCGTTCTTAAGCATCATTATGCCACACACTGTTATTGGTATATATTAATTAGTCATTTTGGTGAAATCTTAGTAGTGTCTTCTTCCTAAGATTATGATATTCAAGTAAATAAACGTCTTTATTGCATGGGAGTAGGCCCCACTTAAAACTGCTGGTAGGATATATAGCTGTTTCATGGTGAAGCTTGATCTTATATTTAATTTGTTGTTTCAATGATTTTGCCATGTCCAAGAAAAATTAGACTCTTCTACAGAAACATCATGAAGTTCAACCTTTCATGCACATTACTAGTTGTTCAATGTTATGATATGATTGATTTGTCACCGTTCCTTGAAAAAATTAATCTAAGACAAATATTATTTATTTTAGGATAAAATAGAGATTACTATCCTTTGATTTAAGTATTATCCAATAGCACTTTTGTTGTTTACAATGTCACACTTAATTGTCATATATTTTAAGAGTTATCAAATTGTGTTTATATGGTTTAACATATTACATTTAACTATTATGTATTTTAAATGCTACCAAATTATATCTAAGTAAAAGAGTAGATACATAATGTAAAGCTTGAGTATGTTTAAAATACTTGAATAATTAAGTGTAATGTTTCAAACTATATGGATGTAATTTAATAATATTTAAAATATATAGTAGTTCAGTGTATATATGTAGCCATAATTTAATAATTTTTGAAATGCATGATAGTAAATTATAATATTTCAAATCATATAAATATAATTTATTGATAATATTTTGTCCTTTATTCTATTCTATTTCTTTCTAAACTGAGATATGCTTATCTACTAAAATTTTTGTGCAGGGCCGATTTGTAAAAAGGAAAGAGGAGGAGTAAGGATCATTTCAATCCAATGATAATAAGGGACAGACAAGGAGATCTGGTTAGGTTTTAACTTCATGTGAATTAATTTAAAAAAATAAGTGCTTTGTTGTATGGACTGTTGGAGTCTCTTAAGTATAGTGAAATGTAATATAAAACTGGAAGAGATAAATAAAAAACTTTTCTGTATGGGACCGCGAGTGGAGTGATACCAAAAAAAAAAAAAAAAAAAAAAAAAACTTAACTTTCAGAGCTCACTTGCAACTGTGGCATTAACCAGATGTTATATGGGTTTCGAGGTCAAGGAATCGCTTGGATACCATAAATCCACATTTTTGTTGTTAAAAAAATGATTTTTGAACCCCAATTTAAAAATATTCCTCTTTCGATGATAAATAAATAGATAATGGTATTTTAAGTTATCAAAGTCCTAAACATACTAGATTTGAAGACAGATGTAGCAGTTCTGATGATCACAAGGCAGAAGACAAAATGATATGGATAAATAAAGCTACCTTGAGTTATTATAAAAACACAGATGATCATCTGGCCTGTTGATCTATATAACTATAATGGTGGTCCACCGATATTTGCTTGACAGTCCCAAAGTAACGCAGGTTTGCTCTCCTTCTCAGAACAGTGAGGGAAGAGAGCTTTCCCTGCTGAATTTTATTATATTTATTGAAATCAACGAAAATTACAGAGGATTTAGAGAAAAAGAAATGGAAAAGAGGAGGTTATAAAGCCTCCAATGGAGTCCAAGGTTTCGTTTTTCAGGCGTAAAGATTGTCTCACAAATTAAAGGAAGTCATAATTTTATAAAATACATGTGCCTTGATACGGCTGGCCGTTTCTCTGGATGGTATTATCTTTTGCAACGGTTTTTGAAAGCAATGATGTGACAGCAAAACCCCCTTCAGTGTCAGCCTTCAGCATCGGCCCCAGCGCTGAGACTTTGGCTCCGGCCTCCAGCGCTGGCATCCAGCGTCGCCTTCAGCGTCGGCCACCAGTATCGGCCTTTCAGCGTCGGCCCTCAGCGCTAAGACTTTGGCTCCGCCTCCAGCGCTGGCATCCAGCGACTGCCCCCAGCGTCGGCCTTCAGCGTCGGCCTCCAGCGCCGGCCTTCAGCGTCACCACCAGCGTCAGCCTTTCAGTATCTTTCACATGCACAATGACCAGTCTCACACAACGGATCCGTGATCTAAGGTCTACTGCCGAGCACCTCGCTCGCCGAAATCGCGGGCAAGTGTTAGCTCGATCGGCAGTTACCGCTATAAGCGGCCCTTATCCGGCAATAACCCAACGACTTGCGTTCGATGAAACATCACAACAGGGAAGATTCGACGGTTCCAACAGAACGAGGTAAACGGATCCCAGACAGGTATAAAAAGAGGACCCGAGCGCCATGCGACGGGGACTCTCTTGGACTTCCTCTTTAAAATCCCACTTAGATATAATCTCCCTGTTCCACGACTCGCTGACTTGGGCGTCGGAGGGTCCCCGCGAAATACCGGTCCGGGACTTTTTTGAGGCTCCAGAAGGAAGACGGCGACTTTTCTACGCTCACCACAATCCTAGCCCATTCGACGTTCATCATAAGTGAGTTGGCGGCAACAGATTGGCGCGCCAGGAAGGGGGGCAGTTCACACGGGAGGAAGACGAAAGTTCTCCCCGTGACCTCACCAATTTTGCAAGGGAAACGATGGTGACCACGCGAGCACAGGAGGCTTCCTCCAGTCAAGCAGCGGGGCATTCCACGGGCTGAGCATTCGGAGGCCAATCTCCATGTTCCGCCCCCTGCGCAGATGAGCCAACTTGACCGACTCGAAGCTCTGGCCCACCAGGTCCAGATCTGACGACAATGGTCCGGGGCTGCAAGAGCATCATTTGGCTACTGCAACTCAGCCCCCTATGCTTGACGAAGGAATGCGGGGAACAGTCCAGTCTCACCAAGGTGGGACTCCGCCTGAGGTCTCCCACCACTCACCCCGAACCTCATCACCGAGGGACCTCGAACCGACGACGGTCCCCTTCTAGCCACTCCGGTCGTTCCCACCACCGACCGAAGGAAAGAGAGTCTAGGCGGGTGCGTTCTTTGCGCCGGAGATCCTCTTCAGCTCTTTCCTCTGATTCATCCCAAGATGGCACTCTCCAAAACCACCCGTCGGGCCGAGCAAAGGCTCGACGAGTATCACCAACGGTTGGACGAGCTCAGCCGCCACCGACCCTTACGGGACGGCTTATGAGCGCCGTCCCCCACTTTCCCATCATATCATGAAGGAGCCGGTCCCCCCCCGGTTCCGTCTCCCCCAACTGGATCCATACGATGGGACGACGGATCCCCTTGACCACCTGGAGAGCTACAAGGTCCTTATGCAGGTCCAGGAGCGACGAACTCCCTTTTATGCGTCGCCTTTCCGGCCACTCTCCGGAAAGCGGCGCGCGCATGGTACTCCCGCTTGCCCCGCGCAGTATCAACTCATTTCGGTAGCTCGAGCGATCTTTCCTGGCTCACTTTGATGCCTGTCGAAAGATCCCGAGTGGCAGATAGCCTCTTTGCTGTTCAGCAGAGGAGTGGCGAGACCTTGAAGGATTTCGTCGCTCGATTTAAGGAGGCGGCGTTGGAGGTGTACAACCTGGAAGATTCCGTGGCCACTTTGGCCCTGAAACGAGGACTTCGCCTTTCCAGGTTCGTGTATTCCCTGGATAAGAAGCCTCCGAGTTCCTATGCTGAGCTTCTGAGCCGAGCCAAAAGTACATCCGTGCCGACGAGGCGGATTCTTCCAAGAAAGTTGACAAGAACCTCAGTAATAAACCACCGCCTACTGAACACGCCGGTGCACGACCTCGTAAGCCCGAGCCTCCACGCCGTCCAGATCGCCGACCATAGACACTGGTTCCTAAGGAGCAATTCACCCCCTCATGGCTCCCATCTCTCACATCCTGCTGGAGATAGAGGAGGAACCTTATTTCAAGCGTCCACTCCCTTGAAGTCTGGGGCCCCCCCGCAACAAGGAGTTTTATTGCCGGTACCACCGAGACTACGGCCACGACACCGAGGATTGCCGCCATCTAAAAGGCCATTGAGGAGCTGGTTCAGCAAGGCCACCTAAGCAAATTTGTTCGACGGGGAAATCTCCCCGCGTCGGGCCCCCCGGTGCCTCCGAGTCGCCCGCTGGCGTGGATAATGCCCAACTGAAAAGACTATAGCTATGATTTCCTGGGGCGGATGGTGGTTCAAAGAGGCAGCGAGAGGGAATAGACCTCTGTAATTCCTTTCTTCGGAAAGGATCTAGATGGGGTAGTTAATAAACATGACGACAACGTCGTGGTGTCCATGACTATAGCCAAACATCCTGTAAAAAGAATTTAATTGATAGTGGGAGCTCGGTGGATGTCTTGAGCTATGAGGCTTTTGTTCGAATGAACTTGTCAAGATCTTTGCTCCGACCCGTTGCCGCACCGCTAATGGGCTTCACGGAGAATCGGTGAACGTTGAGGGCGAAATTGCCCTCCCGGTCACGGCTGGAACTCCTCCATGTCAGAGCACTGTGGTTATAAATTTCTTGGTGGTCCGGGTCCCACTGGCTTACAACGCTATCTTGGGAAGACCAGGGTTAATCTGCTGGATGCCGTAATCTCCACTAAGAGGTTATTGGTAAGGTTCCCCACCAATGAAGGGTCAGAAATGAAAGGGGAGCAAAGCCCACTTCCGCCTTGCTACCATTTGTCTCCCAGCCGCTGAACGCGGCGTCGGCGACAGCCTCTGAGTCACTCGATCCGCGTTGGGAAGAAGGGGAGAGCCGGCAGAGCACCTTCTAACCCTCCCCTTGGGTGATGACCCGGCAAAGACTGTTCAGGTGGGGGCATTACTCCCAGAGGAAGCACGCCATCAACTTCTTACTTTCCTGCGTGCCAACACTGACGTCTTCGCATGGTTGTCCTCAGACATGCCGGGCGTCCCTGAAGAAGTAATCACCCATCGACTTAACCTCAGCCAGAGTGTCGGCCGTCGACAAAAAAAAGAAACTTGCTTCAGACAGACAGAAAGCTATCGACGAGGAGATCCGCAAGTTAATGGCTGCGGGCCATATTCGGGAGGTCCACTACCCCGAATGGCTGGCTAATGTGGTGCTAGTCCGCAAGACCAACGGAAGCTAGAGAATGTGCGTAGATTTCACCGACCTCAACAAGGCATCCCTAAAGACAGCTTTCCCCTGCCCCGAATCGATCAACTGTGGACGCCACATCCGGCCATGAGGTCTTAGCTTCATGGATGCTTTCTCTGGATACACCATACGGATGAATCCGGCGGATGAAGAAGCTACCTCCTTCATAATGAGAAAGGGTTATATTGCTACAAGGTAATGCCTTTCGGGTTAAAGAATGCGGGAGCCACTTACCAGAGGTGATGAACAAGGTCTTTGAAGGTCAGATAGGATGTAACATGGAAGTGTACGTGGATGACATGTTGACAAAAAGCGTTCATGCTACTGACCACATCGCGGACCTAACGGAAACTTTTGACAACCTTCGTCGTACCAATGAAGCTGAACCCTCGTAAGTGTGCATTTGGGGTGACAGCCGGAAGTTCTTGGGCTTCATGGTAACCCGAGGGGGATCGAAGCAAACCCGGACAAAGTCCAAGCCATCTGGACATGAGGCCTCCTGCTAATAAGAAGGAAATACAGCGCCTGACAGGAAGGGTAGCCGCCCTAAGCCGCTTCCTATCCAAGTCCGCTGAAAGGTGTCTACCTTTCTTCAAGGCGCTTCGCAGAGTCAACAAGTTCGAATGGACGAAAGAATGCCAGAGGCGTTCGAAGGGTTAAAGGAATTCTTATCTACCCCGCCACTGCTAGCCAAGCCGACGGATGGAGAAGAACTCCTTCTATACCTTGCGGCCTCTCCTGAAGCTGTTAGCTCTGTGCTAGTCCGTGTGGACACCGATGGCACACAAAGGCCCGTATACTAGACGAGTAAGGTGCTTCACGATGCAGAGACCCGATATTCAAATATGGAAAAGATCATTTTGCATTGATCGTGTCTGCCCAGTGTCTGCGGCCGTACTTCCAAGCCCACCCGATCGCGGTGATCACAGACCAACCTCTGAAGACAGTTCTTGCTCGCCAGATACTTCCGGCCGGCTGGCAAGGTGGGCCCTCAAGCTGGGGGAGTTTGATCTATCTTTCCGCCCCCGTTCGGCCACAAGTCTCAGTCTTGGAATTTTTTGGTCGAATATACTTGGGGAATGGAGCAACCTAAAGAACCTCCTACGGACACTCACCCTCGAACCAGTGATGATGAATGGGTCCTTTATGTTGATGGGGCATCGAATTCTCAAGGGAGCGGAGCAGGCCTCATCTTGGCCAACTCGGATGGGGTTGTGACCGAGTGTGCACTTCGCTTCCTCTTTCCAGCCACTAATATCAGGCGGAATAGAAGCTTTGTTATCCGGTGTGAGATTGGCTCGAGAGCTTGGGGTGAAACGCCTTAGGGCATTCACCGACTCCCAACTGTTGCTGGCCAATTACAAAGGAATACGAGGCAAGAGATCCCATCATGGCCCGCTACTTAGATATGGTGCACACACTGGTTTCCCCCTTTACTCACTTCAGCTCAGCTACATTCCTCGACGGAGAATGCTAGAGCCGACGCTTATCCCGTCTTGCTGCCTCAGCTGATGGGATGTTGGGAAAGGCTTACGTGGAGCACTTAGAAGCCCCGAGTATTGATGTACCAAGAGAAACTTTACCAGTGGAGCAGGAGCCCTCCTGGATGGACGCCTATGTCCGGTACTTTACTGAGGGTACCCTCCTAGAAACCTGCCGAAGCTAGGAAACTTAAAAGACGGCCCCAAAGTTTTTCATTATGAGGGAAAGCTCTACCGAAGGTCGTTCTCATACCCTATCCTTAGGTGTATCGGCCCCACCGACGCCATTATATTCTGCGGGAGATACACGAAGGGATATGCGGAAGCCATCTGGGGGGCAGGGCTCTCGCTATAAAGCTCTACGTCAGGGGTATTATTGGCTGACAATGAAGGAGGATGCATCCGAACTCGTTAAGAGGTGTGACAGCTGCCAGCGTCATGCCAACATCCAACATCAGCCGGCGTCCCAGCTGACCCCTCTAGCTGCACCATGGCCCTTCGCACAGTGGGGCATGGACATCCTGGGACCGTTCCCTCCTGCCTCCGGACAACGCAAGTTCCTAGTGGTGGCCGTCGACCATTTTACTAAGTGGATCGAGGCGGAAGCTCTTGCCAAGATCACGGAAGCCAAAATAAGGACTTTCTTCTGGAAGTCTGTGGTGTGTCGGTTCGGGCTACCGCACACCCTCGTTACAGACAACGGCCGACAGTTTGATAACACGGCCTTCCGGAATTCTGTGATGGCCTGGGCATCCATCATCGATTCACCTCAGTAGGACATCCCCAAACCAACGGCGCAGCCGAGGTGACCAATCGCATCATCCTCCAAGGACTCAGGGCTCGGCTAGATAGCTGCAAAGGGCTGGGTGGAAGAACTTTCCAGTGTGCTGTGGGCCTACCACACGACGCCGCGAGCACCTACTGGGGAAACCCCTTCAGCTTGGTCTTTGGGACCGAGGCGGTCATCCCAGTGGAAATAGGAGCTCCCAGTCCCCGGACGGAATTATACCAGAAGAAGCAACTCAAACCAGCTGAGGGCTGATCTGGATTTGGTGGAAGAATTGCGAGACCAAGCACAGCTCGCATGGCAGCGTTCCGTCAGCGAGCGGCCAAGTACACAACGCTCGGGTGCGACCCAAGACATTTCCGTTCTGGAGACCTCGTTCTGCGAAGAGCTGGAAGTATCAAAGCGACAGAGGGGGCAAGCTGGCACCAAAATGGAAGGACATACCGTGTCAAGGAGGTACTACACATGGGGCATACAAAGTCGAAGAGCTAGACGGGAACCGCTCCCTCGCACTTGGAACGCCGACAACTTACGCCGGTACTAACAATAGAACGCTATCATCATTAATTTGAATCTATTTGATAAATAAATGATCAACATGTTCACTTACTTTCGGATGAGTATGTTAACACCAAAGATCTGGCGCCAGCGTCGGCACAAGACCAACTCCGCGTTGGCACCAAAGACGGATCTGCTCCGGCAAGCCAAAGACCGGCGCCCGCGTCGGCAACAAAGACCAACTCCACGTTGGCACCAAAGACCAACTCCGTTGGCACCAAAGACCGATCGCTCCGGCAGCCAAAGACCGACGCCCAGCGGCGCAAAAAGACCAACTGCGCGTTGGCACACTAAAGACCACTCGTTGGCACCAAAGATCGGATCCGCTCCGGCAGCCAAAGACCGGCGCCCAGCGTCAGCGACAAAGACCAACTCCGCGTTGGCACCAAAGACCAACTCTGCGTTGGCACCAAAGACCGGACCGCCGGCAGCCAAAGACCGGCGCCATTCGGCAACAAAGACCAACTCCGCGTTGGCACAAAGACCAACTCCGCTTGGCACCAAAGACCGATCCGCTCCGCAGCCAAAGACCGGCGCCCAGCATCGGCACAAAGACCAACTCCGCGTTGGCACACAAAGACCAACTCCGCGTTGGCACCAAAGACCGGATCCGCTCCGGCGCCAAAGACCGGCGCCGCGTCAGCAACAAGACCGGATCCGCTCCGGCAGCCAAAGACCGGCGCCCAGCTCGGCGACAAGACCAACTCCGCGTTGGCACCAAAGACGGATCCGCTCGGCAGCAAAGACCGCGCCCAGCGTCGGCACAAAGACCAACTCCGCGTTGGCACCAAAGACCGATCGCTCCGGCGCCAAAGACCGGCGCCCAGCGTCGCGACAAAGACCAACTCCGCGTTGGCACCAAAGACCGGATCCTCCGGCAGCCAAAGACCGATGCCCAGCGTCGGCGACAAAGACCAACTCCCGTTGGCACCAAAGACCAGATCCGCTCCAGCCCAAAGACCGACGGCCCGCGTCGGCGCAAAGACCACTCCGCGTGGCACAAAGACCGGATCCGTTCCGGCACCAAAGACCGCCCAGCGTCGGCAACAAGACCAACTCCGCGTTGGCACCAAAGACCGGATCCCTCAGCAAAGACGGTGCCCAGCGTAAGAGACAACTCCCGATGGCACACTAAAGACCAACTCGCGTTGGTGCTAAGACCAACTCTGCGTTGGCGCAAAGCCACTCCGCGTTGGTCTAAAGACACGCCCGTTAGCGCTAAAGACGGCCCGCGTCGGCATA
>UESW01004404.1:663839-687939 GCA_900491605.1 Calamus simplicifolius
ACCAACTCCACGATGGCACCACACTAAAGACCAACTTCGCGTTGGTGCTAAAGACCAACTCCTGGCGCTAAAGACCAACTTGGCGCTAAAGACCAACTCGCGTTGGCCTAAAGAACTCCGCGTTGGCGCTAAAGACAAACTCCGCGTTAGCGCTAAAGACTGGCTCCGCGTCGGCATATTAGAGACCAACTCCATGTTGGCACCACAGACTGGCTCTGTGTCGGCATATTAGACACTGGCGCCCTGCGTCGGCACTAAAAGTTGGTTCCCTGTGCTGGTATCTGGGACAATATATGGCTCAGTCACATTCTGTGTAATCAATCTGACAAGACACCACTGGTTGGTGATTCATAACAGCTGATTCAGCTGAAGTTGATTACGACCAAAGGTGCACAAAAAAAAAAATTTATTGATAGCTAAAAGGCTACAAAGTTGCCGACTCAAGTCAGGCATAGATCGATACAAAAAGAAAAACTAAAGCCATTAAAGGTCATCCGGGGCCGGGACATCATCCTCAGGAACGTCATCAGGCTTCAGTCCCTCGATATCCTCTAGGTCGTAGAGTTCCTGGATTTTATCCTTGCAGTCTTGAAAGCCGGCGTCATAAGCAAACGCCGCTGACTCGGCCACCTCCTTATCGAAGGCTTTGGACTTTCTGAAAGCCTCTACGGCCTCTATAGCTTTTTCTCGCCTCAAGGGCCCCCTCTGGGCCTCTGTCACCGCCGCCTCCAGATCTGCAATTTTGGCGACGCACTGGCGGGTGGCCTCTTTGGCCGCATCTGTCTCAATGGAGGCTGAACTCAATTGGGTCTTTAAAACACACACCTCCAATTCTGCCACCTTCAGCTTCTCTTCGGCTGCCCTTTGCTTCTCCTCGGCAACTTTCTGTTTTTCCTCGGCCACCTGAGCATTATCCAGCTCATTGGCTGCGCGGCGCTGGGCAACTTCCAGCGCATACTCAGCCTTTTCGGCTCTCAGCCGGATGACATCGATTTCACCCTTTAGGGTGGCCCGAGTATCCTCCAGAGCCATCTCGCCTTTTCCGCCTTGACTTGGAGGGACAACATCTCCTCCCGCGCTTGGTCGATGGCGGTGTCGCTCAGGGTCCAGAGGTTCTTCAGGGCGACTAGAGAGTTCAATGCCTGAAGGAAATGTCAAGGTGAGAAAAAAAAAAAAAAAGAAAAGAGATGATAATTGAGCAGAAGCTCACCCAGAGATGCGCCACTGATGCTTCGCGGAAGAAGGTGGCTCTCCCCTGACCCCGGAGAAACTCTTGCACCTCAACCACCGTGGCTTCCTCCAAGGTCCGTTCAGCCCAGCGGCTGTGGTTCGCCAACAGCGATTGGAAGGAAGGATCGACGCCCTCTCTCCCCTTGGCGTTGGGCCTACAGAGACAGATTCCGCCTCTGAACCTGCCGCCTCCGACCCCTTGACTGGTGGAGGCGCTTCAGCTGTTGCCCCCATGGGGGGCAGGATAACTGCTGGAATCGCCACTACTGCCGCCGGAACTTGTTCCGTCTCTACGGCTTTGGACAAGGGCGACGGTGCCCTTGTAATCCTCTCAGGAGAAGGGTCGAGCAGGATAACGGAGGAGCTGAAGCTGAAGATCTTCCCTCTAGCTGGCTCCGCTCTACCTCCTTGCCGGTCTCGGCCCTTACCACTTCTGTCATGGCGGGCTCGTCGCCTTGGGTCCTGGCCGCCTCGCACGTGTGCAAGGATTCCACGGTTCTGGCCCCCTTGGCCTCGGTCTCACCAGCGTCGGCCCTTTTAGGGCCGCCCTTTTTCAAAACCTTTGCACGCAGGGGCTTCACGACTTTAGCCCCTCCAGCGTCGGCCCTCTCTGTATCAACCCTCCCTGCGTCGGCCCTCCTCGGGACTTTAGCAATGGGCTTCTTTGGGCAGGAAGCACGTCCCCTGTAACCTTCCTCTTCCTGGTGGCCGCTTGCTTGAGCTCATGAAGCGACGGCGCCATCCCTATACAGGCGAAGAGTAGTTAAAAAAAAAAAAAAGAGAAAGAGGAAGAGGAAAAGAAAAAGAAGAAAAGTAAAGGGGGAAGAGAGAGGAGTGATCAAGTGCTCACCCCTCGAGGGAATTAAACCGGCAAGACGAAGGTTCTCCTCGGCTAAAAGCATGTTACACCGAGGGATGTCGGCAGTCAGAAGCTGCCCAAATGCCATCCGATCTCGTGGAAGGATGGAGGGATCCCTATTAGCGTCAATGTTGGGTATCCCCCAGCTTCCACGAACCCCGCTGATATCAGCAAAGAAGAATTTGTCCTTCCACCCTTTGACGGAAGTAGGAAGGCACAATTTGAGGATCCTATTAGACCTAGAGGTGAAGGACCACCAACCCGATTGCTTGCGAAGGGTGTAAAAGCTGCGGAATAAAGAGATACTGGCCTCAATGCCTTGCAGGTGGCAGAGTACCAGAAAACCGATGATGGTTCGGATTGAGTTGGGAACTAACTGGGAGGGTGTCAAAGAGTATCGGTCCAGGAGATTGAGAATAAAAGGGTGGATAGGCAACCGAAGCCCGGCCTTAAAAAAGGCTCCGTACAAAGCAATCCTTCCGGAACGGGAAGAAGTTACCCTGTCATTGGGGGCAGGGTGGAACAAACGAAGGCCCGATGGGAAGCTATACTTGGATTTTAGGTTTACTAGGTCTTGAGCTGACATAGCGGAAGCAGTCCCTTCAGGGACTCCTTGGCGACCCTGGAAGGACCGGCAGCCATCGAATGGCTCCGGGCGGAAATCCGCCCGCCGGCAGGACGACTCCCGGTTAGGGGACGACTGGCCGCTGCTCCGGTGAAGAGCGGTTAGAGGAAGGAGTAGACCATTGGCTTGGTAAGGAATCGGAAGTCTGAGAAGGGTTGTGGGAACCTCCCCAGGAGCCAGAGATGGAGCAAGAAGGTGAGGAAACCATAGGAACTAACCTGGAAAACTGAGCTAAAATGGAGCACGGGGAGAGAATGAACACGGGAGACAAATGGATGCTTGCGGACTCGAAAGGGGGCAGCAGCGTAAGAAAGGGGAGGATGGGAAGATAAGGGCGATTGTTCCTCATAATGCCATTTCAGATCACCCCACAATCGTCCGATCTGACCACGCGTCCATCTTCAATTGGGAGGCGTTTCGACGGCCTGCCAATGCGAAAAACTCGAAAAGACCACCGATAAAAAGGGAGGCATTAGCTTTATCGCAATGATACCGCTTGCCTTTTCGTAATGCTGCCCGAGGGAAATCCTCTCTAATCCCAACAAAGGCGAAATAATGACTCGAAAACCGGCCGCCTAGAGGATATTAACACCCCTTTGCGGGTAGGTGAACGCTCACCCGTCTCAGGGGCGGGGGGCATCTGATACGGCTGGCCGTTTCCTCTGGGTGGTATTATCTTTTGCACGATTTTTGAAAGCAATGATGTGACAGCAAAACCCCCTTCAGTGTCGGCCTTCAGCGTCGGCCCCAGCGCTGAGACTTTGGCTCTGGCCTCCAGCGCTGGCATCCAGCGTCGGCCTTCAGCATCGGCCACCAGCGTCGGCCACCAGCGTCGGCCCTCAGCTAAGACTTTGGCTCCGGCCTCCAGCGCTGGCATCCAGCGACTGCCCCCAGCGTCGGCCTTCAGCGTCGGCCTCCAGCGCCGGCCTTCAGCGTCGGCCACCAGCGTCGGCCTTCAGTATCTTTCACATGCACAATGACCAGTCTCACAACGGATCCCGTGATCTAAGGTCTACTGCCGAGCACCTCGCTCGCCGAAATCGCGGGCAAGTGTTAGCTCGATCGGCAGTTACCGCTATAAGCGGCCCTTATCCGGCAACAACCCAACGACTTGCCGTTCGATGAAACATCACAACAGGGAAGATTCGACGGTTCCAACAGAACAAGGTAAACGGGATCCCAGACAGGTATAAAAGAGGACCCGAGCGCCATGCGACGGGGACTCTCTCGGACTTCCTCTTTAAAATCCCACTTAGATATAATCTCCCTGTTCCATGACTCGCTGACTTGGGCATCGGAGGGTCCCCCGGAAATACCGGTCCGAAACTTTTTTGCAGGCTCCAGAAGGAAGACGACGACTTTTCTACGCTCACCACAATCCTAGCCCATTGACATTCATCATAAGTGAGTTGGCGGCAACATGCCTGATAAGCCTTCTTCTTGACATAGATTCTTGAGTTTCCCTTCTACACCACAGAAGCCGAACCTAGCATTTTTAATTTTCCGATTGGTTGCGGTAATCTCTTCTTTCTCCCCAGATGGCAGACCACTCAACCTAACATCACTGGCAATGACTTCTATAATCAGCCTCAAGAAAGCACATCTAATGGACAAATGGTCGGCTTGTAGGCTCTTATGTCGGATCACATAGCACAAATTCAGTATTAACTCTTCAGCCTTTCTTAGCTAAAATATCATCAGTGTGCTCCTCTATGCTTTATGCGATTGTCTTCATCTTTTCTAAGCTTGATTAAGTTATTGATCATGTAGAAGACTTGCAATAGCCCCTCATTCCCCTTGTTTGTTCGCTTCCATGGTTGCGGGCATTAATTTGTTAAGCATAATTTTCTAAACTTAAGGTGTGTTTGAAATACTGAATATTCCTCCTTATTCTCAAAGGCTGCGTTATTAATAGGGATACGAATTCCGTAAGAATAGCTTATTCCTTTTGTTATTCTAGATTTTTGTTTGGATCAAAATCTGGCATTCCATGTTATTCCAGTGCAATTAATGCAGTGTTATTCCAAATGATGTTTGGATGACATGGGAATAAACATGTATTCCAATAGGAATCGATGAAGAATTTTTTTTGAAATTCCAAAGATACCCCTTCCAATAAAAATGATTTATCAATTTTTATTTTTTAAAATGACTTGAATAAATTATTATTTATTAATAAATAAGGTAATAAATTAATTACTATTCATAAAATAATATAAGAACATACTTAATAAATTTTTTTATATTAATAAGAAAAAAATAACATACTTAATTTATTTTTTAATTAATAAATTTATTTAATTTTAAATTATATTATAAATAAATATATTTAATTATTTAATTTATTTAAATGACATAATAAATAAATTTATTTAATTTAATTCCATCGGTGCCCCTGAAATAGCTGTAGTGGGAATAGGAGCTATTCCATGGGGTATCATGGAATAAGAATAAGAATAAAGAGGGTTGACTGGAATAGCCAGTCTCATGGGGCCCATTCTCCTTTTTCAGGGTGTTTGGGGGAATAAGCTAGAATAAGGCCCTATTGCAGGCCTTATTCCAGCATCCAAACGCTGCCAAAAGTCATAACTACGAAGGGTAGCTGAAAAAAAAAAGTTAAGATAAATTATGAGTTATTCTCTAAACTTATTTCCTAGGGACTGAATGAATATTTATTTTTTTCTAAATTTATTCTTAAGAGCAAAGTTGTTATTATAAAAAAGTAGTTTTTTTTTATTTTCAGCTATCTTATGAATAAACTCTATTATGTACATTTATCCCGATATAGCTTTTTTCTATCAAACACTACCTTATAACCTGAATTCCACCATTTAATTCATCCAAGGCAATCATTTTCCTTCGTACACTTCTCAACAAGCCGCCATCCTGTACGACAACATCAATAGAAGACTGTTCCTTGATGAAGAAACTCCATTGTTGCTGTTTTTTTCCCCCTTTCATCGGGCCCTTCAAGGACACAAAGCCCATTGTTGCTTTCAAGTTTCGACACAAAGCCAGCTGCCAACATTTTACCATGGCCCTGTGCCACAAGAGCCAGCTGCCAAATCTTGATGATCGGAAATGACTCAAACACGTCTTTCTTTCAAAATTTTAGTATTTGTTTTGATATGTCTTGTTATAATTATCTAATTCATCTATTAATGAACAGGATCACATGGCATTAAAAGCTTTAAGCATAGGTTAATTGAACAAGCAGGTAGATTTAAGGCACTATAAATGATATCTTGGTAGATAGAAGGAAAAAGTTATCCATGAAATAAATAGTGGTAGAATCTCATCACAGTATCAAGTCATCTTTACAACAACAATAACTTTACTCAGAGTAAATTCTATCCATTTTGTAACGCGCGATGAGGATGTCGTATAATAAGAAAAACTATAATATCCCAAAATAGTTTCATATCAGATAAAAAAAATATTAAAAATCTTATAACTTAAGTTCACTTGCTACCAATTAACTTACACTTGAGTTTTCAAGATCACAAAGACCCAACCTATTAATAATTTAATCGTTGTGTGTTCAACTTCCTTATAGAAATCAATTGATTAATCCATTAAACATAGGTAAGAAATCAATTGATTAATCTTTTAAACATAGGTAACATAATGCAATCCATATGCTTATAAGAAAAACTATAATATCCCAAAATAGTTTCATATCAAATAAAAAAATATATTAAAAATCTTATAACTCAAGTTCATTTGCTACCAATTAACCTACACTTGAGTTTTCAAGATCACAAAGACCCAACCTATTAATAAATTAATCGTTGTGCGTTCAACTTCCTTAAAGAAATCAATTGATTAATCCATTAAACATAGGTAAGAAATCAATGGATTAATCCTTTAAACATAGGTAACATAATGCAATCCATATGCTTATAAGATTTACAAAACCATAGGATCTCGACATTAGTTAACCAAGCAAGTCAATCATATCCACCCAAAACGACTTCTAAAGCAGGAAAACAAACTATAAATAAATTTATTAACCAAGCAAGTCGAGCATCTCCACCCCAAAACGACATCTAAAGCAGAAAAAAAAAAACCATAAATAAAAGAGTATCATGCAATGTTGTATTTGTGAATATGCTTGATCTAAGGATGATCCAAAATGTAACAATCTACTATATGCATATAAAATTAGATTTCATAATATGCAAAATGTTATACTCAAAACAAGTTTATAAAACTAATAAAATAAATTTGTTCATTGCATCGATCAACTAAATAAGTTCAGATATAATGCCAATCACAAGAGCTTAAAAAATGAACATTTGATGTTTTTATCGATAACCTAATAATATCCATGGCTACACTATCAACATAGGAAAACTAATATGCAAACACCGAATATCCTATAATAAAACTAAATTAGCTCGTTGTCTAATTCAGCTAAGAAAGAATTAGCTAACTTTTGCCTAACTCCCACTTATGTCTTGGTTTTTGAAACAAAAACAATAAAATTTATATAAGCTAGCACTTAGTAAATAATTCCTAATCATACTTAGAGAGATCAAGTGAACACCACAAAATAGTTTAAAAATATGTATAATATGATAATGCTTAAATAATATTTTCATAAATAATTTCAATAATAATTAATTAATGCATGGAATTTACAGTAAATATCAAATTTAAAACTTAAATCTTTTACTCCAAAACTATGATAATAACTCTATAATTATTAACTACGGCCACATATTGACTCTATGGAGGAGCCAAAACAATTCATCATATTTAACACTTGAAAGTGGATTAGAAATAAGCTGCCATGCATATCTCTGCAGAGATAGGTTTTAGTATCATAAATCTTTGTACAAGCTCCAAAAGGCTAGAATAACATATCATAAATCGTAGTTGACTGAGTTTACGGTAGTACTTGTCATAATGTGTTTCATGGGCAAATAATTTGCATTAAGTTTCATATAAATTCGCATAACTTAGTACTCAAGTTTAATATGTAAATAGATTTAAAAGTAAATTACAATATGAATCAATAATTCGTTAGAAAACTTAACAAGCATATGAACAACATATTATAACATAAGTATTTACTTGATCAAATTTTTGATAATCACATATATGCACGAATTTACAAAATCAATAATTCAACTATTGTAGAATCTTATTGCATATCATATTAATGCTATGCATAATAATATTTCAAGCAATTCTTGTAAAATTAACAATTATACTAAGTTCTAAACATATAAATTTTAATATAAAATATTTAATAAAATCAACTATTTGGATTTTCAAGTAATTGATTAGAATATTTATAAAATACAAGATTTAAATCTTTAATAATTTGATAAATTATTCTAATCATAATTAGGTTTATTTGTCTTGATTTGCTAATTGTTGGAGTAAAGCCTTATTAAACCAGATGCAAAGTTCATCTATATTGATTAAACCAAATGTAATCCTAAAATTAGATAATATAAGTCTATATTTGGATTTAAAACGGTCGGTTTCCAAACTTAACATCAGGGCCTACACTCATTTGCAATGCAGATGAGATTAGATCAAATTATAATCATGCTACTTGTCATGGGCCACATTCTCTAATTATTATTAGTTTGAAGAAAAGTATTTCTACACCGCCTTCGGTACAGAATAGTCTGCATCGAGCGTACGGATTTGCTCGCGTATGAATTCATACATCTATGCTTGATCTTGCATCGAAGGCGGTGTAGAAAGACTTTTCCATAGTTTGGACAGTTGGCTGCAAAGCATGTGCATTTTGTCTGAATGAGCATGCGCCGCCTGGTGAGCCACCATGTCACCTTGCTCCATTGGTGATGCCAGCACGGAGTGGGCCGCCATGTCTCGCTCTACCGAGGGTAAAAGTCTTCTGCCTTATCGCGACCAACTCCAATCTTCGTCTTCTCTGCAAGCAAGAAGTCCAAGTACATCTTCTCTGCCAGCCTATGAAAATGATTGCCTTAACTTTCCAACTGTCAAACTTCACGGTCTGATCCCGATTCAGTTGGCCCTCGCCCGTAACCTTTTGGAGTTCTACATTCTTTTGGATGACTTCCATTTCATTGAGAATCTCTGATGAATTTTGATCATATAGGTAGCAGATTGGAAAACTGAACTCCAAATGGATATATATATATATATATATATATATATATATATATATATATATATATATATATATATTGTTGCCATCGGGATCCGTTCGGGATCCGTCCTTCGACTCGGGCACAGTCGATCTTCTGGGACGGACCTGCACAGAAGTCCTCACACGAGAGGCGTTGGGGATGGCCCTTCGCGAAAGACCATCCGACGCTCAAGTCAGTGGGGGAATCGACGATCAACAGAAAATGAGGAGGTAGATCTCTCCGAGGAGTCTCTCCAGAGGCGGCCGATCGGGAGCTTAGGGGGAGCACCGACGAGCAGCTGGAGAGAGTGAGAGAGTGAGCGTATACCTAAGAGAATCTAGGAGTGTCGTATTTATAGGCTGTCACCTGGCTCCTGAGCGCCTTCTGGAAGATTCACAGGTTGTTGGGATACGGAGGTGAATCGAATCGGGCCGTTGTGGGGCCGGTAGGATCCGTATCTTGTTCGTTAGGGGATCGATGGCTAGAAGAGCTTCTATGGCTTGAGATCTGGGAGGTGCGTGGGCCCCAGGTAGCCGTGATAGGTTCTAGACCACTCCTCAACATGATTCCTTGCCTGGGACACTGTTACGATAGGCCTAGGCTCTCCCGCGTCAGGTTCCGCGAAGGTGAGTATTGGATCGTGGGTCGCTCAGTGAAGCCGAGCTACAGGTGGCTCGGAAAAAGCGAGCCATGGGAGGTTCGGAGAAACCGAGCTACGGAAGCTCGGGGAAGCCGAGCCACAGGAAGCTCGGGGAGGCCGAGCTATGGAAGCTCGGGGAAGCCGAGCTACAGGAAGCTCGGAGGAGCCGTGGCAGCTCGGGAGAGACTCCCCGGAGAGATCCACCTCCCCATTTTCTGTTGATCGCCGATTCCCCCACTGACTTGAGCGTCGGAGGGTCTTCCGCGGAGGGTCATCCCCAACGCCTCTCGCGTGAGGACTTCTGTGCAGGTCCGTCCCAGAAGATCAACTGCACCCGAGTCGGAGGACGAATCCTGACGGCAACATATATATATATATATATATATATATATATATATATATAGAAAGGATTTGAGATTTCTCCGATCAAATAGGTTTGAACCATCAACAGGCAACAACAGTCCTGGCTAAATGAATCAGAGGAGCAAGTGATGACTTGCCTTCCAATTAACTAAACAGTCAGCAATCTAATTTTCTTTTCGAAATACATGGATGCTTATATTCCAAACCTAGCTAAGATAGTCAGAAGGATAGCATGGAGATCTCTCAAGAACGGATGACAACATGTTGAAGAGCCTATCAGCCAGAAGATAACTATTATAGAGTCTCCTACCATTATCTTGAATCTTTGGAACCTTATTAATGCTGTATGTATCCCATGCCATGCTTCTGTTAGTTCTGCTAATGAAACATAATTTATACATAATGGTATAGTCATAGTAAACAAGGTCTTTCCTTCACAATCTCATATCATCACTCCAGCAGCACCATCAGAACAAATGGATCCATTAAAGTTTATCTCAATGAAACCAGATGAAAAAGCACATAAGGTGCAAAATTCAAAGAATTTATAGAAAAAAGTGAAAAAGTATCCCAAACTCATTTGATACATCAGAACTTGGTGTAATTCATTCCTTTGTCTGGTCCTAGGCCAACCAAGCCAGGCATAGAGCACCCACAATCTTCCAGGCTTCTCTTTTATTAGAACTTCTGTTGATTTCTCATTCGGCAGCAATGATTCATACTGGTTATCTCAAAATAATTTTTTGAGATATTTGCGAAAGCTAGATAAGGTTCAAATAGCATATCTTAAAAAAAATTATTTGATGATCTATACCATATTAATTTAAATAATAAGAAAATTAAGAAATTAACCTTTCGTCGAATGTTTTGAACTCCGTCAATACCACTTTGGAATCACCAAATCCTTTCGATCCAGTGGGCGTTTCTGATTTGGATTGAGATCACACAATTGAGTTTTTTTAGTCACTTTGTATTTTCAACTCATGAGACAAAGTGACGATGAGAGAATCATCTTACACTATTTTCTTTCATGAATCTTATATATTATGTGAGAATAATAACTAACACCCTTTTTTAATTAATTAATTAATTAATTAAAAGTTAAGATAACTTTCAACTCTTGGAGATTACTTTAACATAGGGTAATGTGAGAGAAAGAAAATCTTTTTCACAATCCCATATCTCTATCGAACAATCCATTCCATTGTTGGTTTCTTTTGATATCTTTATTATGGGATGATATGCTCACACAATTCCATATATTTCTTCAACAACAAAAATAACTTCCACATGGGCCTTCCTTATGAAATATGCCTACGATGTATTTCTTAGCACACCATATAAATTTTTTAATTTAAAATAATTTAAATTTATTTTAAATAATCATATTTAAAATAAAAATTAATCAAATTAATTTCTATATAAAAATTAATTTAGAATTCTTAATTCTAAATTAATTTTTCAACCCAACATATCATAAAATTCACATAATTTAATGGAACCGTCTAAAGGAACTATGGACATTATAATTTTAAGCTCCAATAATTTTGACATTCAATTAACATCTTATTAAAATATTAAAATATTAATTTCAAATTACTTCACTAAAAATTTAAAACTGCACTATCAAAATTATAAAATTAATTATATTCAAAAGGATTTGAATTGTTCATTGATATAGTCACTACATATAAATCAATCCTCCATAAACGGTTCATAATTAAAGCTAGGCATTTTTTTTGTTAAACTCTTTAATTATATATTTTTCCATAGGTACCATTGATTATATAATGAATAATATATTTATGATCTAATCATAAATTAAGTGCTCTTATTATTCAAGCTCCGAATCAATACTTATGGGAACTATTCATCTGACTTTTTTTATGAAGGAATGAATTTTATCTTGAATATATTTTTGGCTATTTAAGTTATTATATTTCTAATATACCAGGAATTTGACACTATGTTTCTATGTCGCATGTCAAAAAATATAATACAATAAATATGAGTCTATTAATTACTTAGAATTAAGATCGATTCATATATGACCATCATTGATTAATTTTGAATGCTCTATCTTAACAATAAAATTTATTAGAGATTCATAATTAATCATGTTTTAGTCTTATATAATCAAATTATATAAAGCACTTTTATTCCGATAATCTCATTATCAACAATCCAAATAAGATTGTTTCATTCAGAATGTAAAGAACCACGCTAGTAATTTTAAATTAAAGATTTCAACTTTAATTTATAATATAGACAGATTTAGATTATTTTATTTTAAATATTATTCTCTGTATATAACACTTATACACAATATTTAAAGTTACATTTAAATAATCTAAAGATTTTTATTATTTATAAAGCATCAAAACATGCATGCAAAAATAATATTAATTTTTTTACATTAATCAATAAAATAATAAATCTCATTTGTTTATAGACATATATCCCAATAATTTAGAACATGAATAAGAAACTTTGTAGGCTGAGCAACATTAGTTTAATTAACGCGGGTCAGTTCTCATTATTAATGATGCAAAACGAAACAGCCCGTTAATATATTCTCTCTCTTTTTTTGGTATATAGACAGTTTTAGGGTAGATAACTGTCCTAGTAAATTCACTTGTAAATACAATATTAACTAAAAATAGATAATATACTACCCATTAAGATCAATTTCGTTGATATTATTAAATTTATGTAATAATTTAAATATACGAGTTTGTTATAATTTTAAAATCAAATATAAATACTTGGTATAAATATTATGCACCGAATACAATTATTTTAATTCATGATTATTATTTTATATAGAGAAATATTAGAAAAGGTTGCATTTTCACTCAAATAAATATAAATACAAATATATGTAAATAGTTAATAAATACTATATATATATATATATATATATATATATATATATATATATATATATATATATATATATATATATATATATATATAGAAGAGAGAGAGGGGAGGATAGATTTTATATATTCGAATGTAGTCAAGTTTAGGATCTGATTATTTTTTTTATTTTTAAATATATGAAATATCTTGATCCAAGGATGAAAAATATAAATAGATTTAAGCTTAATATATTCAAATATAGCCAGATATATATATATATATATATATATATATATATATATATATATATATATATGATCAATATGCAGATTACTAGACTCTTGTTCATAGTTGACTATAGTCATTAGCTAATTAGCAATATTTACCATCTCATCCTGCACTTTATTTAGTAAGACATAATCTTATTTAGTGACAGTAGCAGTACTGTTCATCTTGTTAACCCTTCACACAAGTGGTACTTCCAACATAAGGATTTTTTTGTATCAACCTCCTTCCCAATTTCGAATAGGACCAATTAAAAATGCTTCAAGTTTTCGAATAGTGCTGGATCTCTTACCTCTCGATACCTCATCCCCAGTAAACATGGAACCTTAACTTCGTTCTAGAAAAAAGGTCTAAGGCCAAATTAAGTTGCATAAATTTAAATTTAACACTTTGTCGCAAGAGCACATGGCCTTCAAGCCATGCTATCATCACTTGTGATGAACAAATGATATCAAAGTGAAGCTCTTGACTATTCTGCTTGGCAATACTCTGGATGAACTTGGATAGTAGTCACTTCACACGTTTCTATGCTAAAGGTATGATTCATAATAGATGAAGCAATTCCATTACTAATCAACCTTATCATTGTTGCAAGATATACCATCACCATAGAAATAACTTCTAGCACCAAAATCAAAGCTCGTCTACAAGAAAAAAACCTCATCCAAAGGTTAGAAGGTTCCTTCCCTCTTTTTCTTTCTTGTTTTCTTTTTTTCCAACCTTCTTAATTGTAAGCTTCCGAACCTCATTCTATTTCTATCTTCTCGGAACTGAAAGGTTCTAAGTTCTGCCTTTCCTCCTCAACTCTTCTTCCTCACCAGCCTTAATCAGGTAACCTATAGCACCCTTATGTTGTTTTCTATTCTCACAAAACTTTCATTGCAGTTGTAGAACTTTCTCTCATAAGATCAAATATATTAGAAGAAAAAGACTTTATACATCGCATCCGGTGCAGCAAGTCCTACCACTGCATCGCCCCTTCTTATTGATCCATATGCTTACAACACCCATTAAAAAATATTAAGACAGCTTTACAACATTCCAAGAAAAAAATTTATGACACCTCAATTTTAAGCTTACGACACCATAGTTATAAAATTAAGACACCGATACCCCAGTTGTAAACTTACGACACTATAGTTATAAAATTATGACACCCCTTAAGATGACACCTCGGTTTTAAACTTACGATACAATAGTTATAAAAGCAAAAAAAACTCACAACACTCTAGTTTTAAACTTACACTTTAGTTATAAAATTAACACACAAAGTAAAAAAAACTTACGTCAAACTTTCGTAGTTATAAAATTTCAGTTTTAAGCTTACCATGCCGTAGTTATAAAATTACGACACCCATCATATACAAATTCCAAAAAAAAGCTGAACGCGTATTAATGCACGTCACACAGTTTTTTTTTTTTGAAATTTATGTACAGACACCTTTTCTGGATGTGTAACTTAATTTTATAACTACGGTGTCATAAGTTTAAAACTAGGGTGTCGTAATTTTTTTTCTTTGCTTCTGAACGGGTGTCTTAATTTTATAACTATGGTATCGTAAGTTTAAAACTGGGATATGTCTTAATTTTATAACTACGATGTCGTAAGTTTAAAACTGGGATATCATAATTTTTTCCCTCGGAATGTCGTAAAGCTGTCGTAATATTTTTTAATGGGTATTGACCAATAAGGAGGGACGATGCACCCTGCACCGAATGTGATGTACAAAGTCTTTTCCATATTAGAATCAACCGTAGCTCTCAACTCATCATCCTTGGACTAAGGCCATCACAATTCAATAATCCAAACCTTATATCCATGAACTACCTATCATCGATCAGGAGGGACCAGGAAAAAAAAGCCCATTAGAGGAGACAACCAATGGAGAGTAAAAACCAACATGTACCTAAGGGACTATTCGGATTGGGGTGAATAGAGGGAAAGAGAAGGACTCGAAGGAAAAAGGTCATAAGTTATTAGAAAGGTGAGAGGGAGAAGGAAAGGAATGAGAGTAACCAATTTTCTTATTTCTCCCTTAGCAACTTATTAGAAAGGTGAGAGAGAGAAGAAAAGGAATGAGAGTAACCAATTTTCCTTGTTTCTCCTTATTAACCTTCATGAAGAAGTATATTTCTTTAAAAACCAAAATATTCCTTCATTTTCTATTCTTCATCCTTCCATTCTTACGGTTCATTTCCTATTCTGAAAGGGTATAATTGTCATATAACTCTTTCTCTTATTTTTTTTCTTCTCTATTCAAATAAGATAATTGATATTATCTTTCTTTTTTTACCTCCTTTCAAAAAAAAAAAAAAAAAAAAACAACCCTTCCATTCTTTTTTTTTTTTTTCTTTTTCCTTCCATCTATTTTTTTTTTTTACTTTCCCTTTTCTTTTCTCTAAAGATCCAAAGATAACCTAAGGACACAGCGATCATAATATTCTCTAATCATGATTTTATTTCCAGAAAAATCCAATGGCCCACATCTGTCAAGTCTTCTAAGTACAGCTATCCAATGGCTGACTTTATACCCGATGCTGTGAATCACGACATATTGCATCCAAACTTTGGCTCGCTCAACCCCACAAAACGGATCCCACCCGCGCGCATTACATCTAAACAGCCGTGATCATGAGTGGGAATTGCAAGGCCTCCCCACCGACCACTAATCAAAGTTCATCATGCCACACAGCTGTTCCATTGCTTTATCTCTCTCTCTCTCTCTCTCTCATATTCTAAGCATTTCCACCGGCCACCCTCTCCATCCAATGACCCATCATCCCAATCGGTGCCCAATCCACTGAACACTCCAAAGCCCTAAAAAAGAAGTCGGCCGATGCCATTCTGGCACATCATTCTCTGTCCAAAACTCAGCGCCCTTTCATGGTTTTTTATTTTTAAAAAAAATTCCAAATTCTTAAAATTTTATCCCATGCTGGAATCCCTGGTCCACCACCCTGTACCTTCTACACGTGTCATTTCCGAGCTAGAAGGGTGAAATACACGTGGCAGACATGCACCCACTCACTACCCGTGCACTCGAACCTCCCACCCAAAAAAGGCAAAAACAAAAATCAAAAGACCCCTCCATCCAAGACATTAAAATAATCATAACAAAAATTACACAATTACCAAAAGAAGAACGCTTTACCCTTTATAGATCAAATGGCAACTCGAACGTCAAGCTATCCAAACGCATTCATCTAAAACTATACCATCAAAAGAAGTAAATAAATCCAGGATACCATTAATTCCACCAAAGAAAAAATAAAAAATCCAGGATATCACCGTCAGACGCATAGAGAGACAAGGAATGCGCCTCGAGACCACCGAACAAAGATTCCGTCTTTTGCTATGTTGATGACTAATTCCAGAGCGTACAATAAAGACGATTTCTTTGAAGCTTTGATATTTGCCGGAAAGAAAAAAAAAAAGAAAAAGAATCGCCACCGCCGCGGCCGCCCACGGCGGCGGCGAGTGAGAGGAGAGAATCATCGTCGGCTCCGGCGATTTCTTTTCCGGAGGACGACCTCGGTGTCGAGGCCGAAGCCGTCGACCTTGGAGACCCGGACGAGGTCGGACTGTTTGAAGAGGCGGACGACGCCGTCGACGCCGAAGAGGTCGTTGGCGGAGTACTTGTCGCCGCGGCGGTGGAGCGCGACGTGGAGGACGGCGACGCCGCCCGGGCGGAGGGTGCGTTCCATCTCGGCGACGAAGCGGTCGGGGTAGAGGGCGTGGTCGAAGACGTTGGAGAACTCGAAGTCGAAGGAGGCGTTGGAGAAGGGCTGGGCGTGGAAGTCACCGGCGACGACGAGGGGTGGGGAGGGTACGAGGTCCATGCCGACGGCATCGGCCAGGCCGACGCGGCGGAGGGCGGCGACCTCCTGGCCAAGGCGGGCGCCGACGCAGAGCGAGCGGGAGGCGTTCGAGAGGAGGCCTTGGGATTTCAAGTCGGAGAAGAAGCGGGCGAAGACGAGGACTTTGCGGTCCCAGTCGCGGGTGGCCCAGACGCGGCGGAGGCGGGGGTTGAGGGTCTTGTTGAGCTGGTGCTTGATGTAGTCGTCGTAGGACTTGTAGCCCGGCCGGATGCGGAGGAGCGGGGCGCCGGCGGAAGGGGAGGAGGAGGAGGAGGAGGGACGGCGGAAGGGAAGGGTGAGGAGGGGGAGGAGGAGGAGGAGGAGGGAGAGGGAGAGGAGAAGGAGGAAAGGTTTGAGGAGGGGCTTTTCGGGAAGGGTCATGGTGGAGGGGCAGAGAGGGAAGGGGAGTTGGGAAGGACGTAAAGAATAGGAGCGGTTAGAGCGCGTGAGCGCGATGCGGATTCCTCTCCTCTCTCCTCCCGCTGGCTCTCCTCTCCGTCGACCTTATCTACCAAGCGGGCAGGGAGATATGATGTGGTGGCCCGGCGGAGCACGGATGGATGAGTTTATTTACATGATGCCCGTTTTTGTGTTGCGATCACGTCCGTTCGTTGTGGATTGTCTGGTTGCTGAGGACCTCTTTTCTTCCCGTGTGTTGCAGCCGCGCTACGTAGAGAGAGAGATATATATATATATATAAGAAATATGGGCATGGTGCAGCAGAGGTACGCTGTGAATCGATCTTTTGGTGGGCATCGTATCTAGAGCTCAGATCAAGTTGGCCGGTTGTCCTTCGGAATTATCTGAGTCCGATTGCTATCTGAATGCGCGCAAGTCGAGGGAAAGAGCGTGTATTTGACCGTTGGCGAGTTGTCTCCGTTCGAAGATCAGAGTTTCTTATTAGCGGGTTTAGCGGAAGATGTGGACTTCTGTTGGAGTTGGAATCTGGTCCTCCACACGCCTACAATTCCCCAAAAATTTCGCTCGATTCGTTTTGATCATTCATGTGACTCGACTCGGCTCTGCAATCCGCCGACCTATAGAAAGAGCCTCAAAGTCCTCGTTTATAGAGCTCCGAGTCTTTATATGAAGTGCCAGGATGGCATTTGGAGTTGCGTGTACTAAAATGGCTTTTGTTGCTACCCTAATCCTGAATCCAATTATTCATGAGGGCCGCAACATCATCACGTACTTTTAAAATAAATTTTAAAAACCACATGCAAAAACCTCACATACCATGGCATGCAATTATAAAATTAAAACACATATATTATTTTTTTTATATTATCAAATCTGTGAATGCCATTTTTATGTAAGATACAAAGGAGCATTTGGTACTGATACGGCTGGCGATTTTCCCGGGGTAGTATTATCTTTCGCACGACTTTCGAAAGCAATGATGTGACAACGAAACCCAAGGCCCCCAGCGTCGGCCTCTAGCACCGGCCCCAGCGTCGGCCCTCAGCATCAGCCCCCAGCGTCGGCCTCTAGCACCGGCCCCAGCGTCAGCCCTCAGCGTCGGTCCCCAGCGTCGACCTCTAGCACCGGCCCCAGCGTCGGCCCTCAGCGTCGGCCCCCAGCGTCGGCTTCCAGCGTCAGCCCCCAGCGTCAGCACCAAAGGCCCATTACGCGTTGGCACCAGCGGCTAGCGTCGGTCTTCAGAGCTAGCCTCCAGCGTCGGCTTCCGGCGTCGGCCCCCAGTGTCGACCGTCATACAAGGATGTTTTAGGCAATGGACCCCGCGATTTAAGGCCTACTGCCGAACAGCCTGTTCACCCAAATCGCGGGCAGGTCTCAGCCTGATCAGCAGTTACCGCTATAGCGGCCCCTATCCCGCAACAGTCCAACAACTTATCGTTCGATGAAGCAGATCGACGGTTCCAACAGGCCAAGATATACGGGATTTCCAACAGGTATAAAGGGAGGACCCGAGCTCCATGCGAGGGGGGCTCTCTTTCGGAGAAAACTCATACTAGAATAATTCAAAATCATATCCCTGTTCGACGACTCACTAACTTGGGCGTCGGAGGGTCCCCGCCGGAACTACCGGCCCGGGACTTTTTGCAGGCTCCGAAAGGAAGACGGCGTCTCTCTACGCACACAGTGGCCCTAGCCTGCCCGACGTTCATCAGACGTGATTCGGCCGCAACAGATTGGCGCGCCAGGTAGGGGGAGGCAGAAGGCAGACCAAGTCGAGACTCTCCCCTGAAATCTCTCCGATTCTGCAAAGGAAGCGATGGTGACCACGCGAGCACAAGAGGCTTCCTCTAGCCAGGCAGCCAGGCACATCCCGCGAGTGGATCATTCGGAGGCCAACCCTCATGCTCCACCCCTGGCACCAACGAGCCAACCTTACCGGCTTGATGATCTAGCCCATCAGGTCCAGGATTTGACGACGATGGTCCGAGGGCTGCAAGAGCGCTATGTGGCTGCTGTAACTCAACCCCCTGTGACGGGCGAAGGGGTGCGAGGAACAGTACAGTCTCACCAAGGAGGGACCCCGCCTGAGGCCTCTCACCGCTCACCCCCGAACCTCATCGTCAAGGGACCTCGAAGCGACGACGGTCTCCTTTCCGTCGCTCCAGTCGCCCCCACCACCGACCGGAAGAAAAGGAGTCCAAGCGGGCGCCTTCTTTGCGCCGTCGATCTTCCTCTCCGACTCATCCCAAGGGACCTCGAAGCGACGACGGTCTCCTTCCCGTCGCTCCAGTCGCCCCCGCCACCAACCGGAAGGAAAAGAGTCCAACGGGCACATTCTTTGCGCCGGCAATCTTCTTCTTCCGACTCATCTCGAGGTAACACTCCCCGGAAAACCACTAGGCGGGCCGAGCAAAGGCTTGACGAGTACCATCGGCGGTTGGACGAACTCAGCCGTCAGATCGCCGATCCCTATGCAGCGGAGTATGAACGTCGCCCTCCGCTTTCTCGCCATATCATGAAGGAACCGGTCCCCCCCGGTTTTGTCTCCCTCAATTGGATCCATATGATGGAACGACGGACCCCCTGGACCATCTGGAAAGCTACAAAGTCCTCATGCAGGTCCAGGGAGCGACGGATTCCTTGTTATGCGTCGCCTTCCCGGCTACGCTCCGTAAGGCGGCACGCGCGTGGTACTCCCGTTTACTTCCACGCAGCATCAACTCCTTTCGGCAACTTGAGCGGTCCTTCCTGGCTCATTTTGATGCCTGTCGAAAGATCCCACGAGTTGCCGATAGCCTCTTTGCTGTCCAGCAGAAAAGTGGCGAGACCTTAAAGGATTTCGTCGCTCGATTTAAGGAGGCAGCGCTGGAGGTGTACAACCTGGAAGACTCTGTCGCCACCTTGGCCCTGAAGAGAGGACTTCGCCCGTCCAGATTCGCTTACTCTCTGGATAAGAAGCCTCCGCGTTCCTACGCCGAGCTTCTGAGCCGGGCACAGAAATACATCCGCGCTGACGAGGCAGATTCTTCCCGGAGAGACATTGACAAGAACCCCGGTAACAAACCGCCGCCTTCTGACCGCGCTGGTGCACAACCTAGGAAGCCCGAGCCTCCACGACGCTCGGATCGCCGGCCACAAGCGCTGGTTCCTAAAGAGCAGTTCACTCCCCTCATGGCCCCCATCTCCCACATCCTGCTGGAAATTGAGGAGGAACCATATTTCAAGCGACCGGCTCCCTTGAAGTCTGGAGCCCCCCGCAACAAGGAGTTTTACTGCCGGTACCATCGGGACTACGGCCACGACACCGAAGACTGCCGCAATTTAAAGAAGGCCATCGAGGAGCTGGTGCAGCAGGGCCACCTGGGCAAGTTTGTTCGAAGGGGAATCTCCCCGCGGTGGGCCCCATGGCGCCCCAAGTCATCCGGCTGGCGTGGATAATGCCCCGACTGAAAAAACCATAGCTATGATCTCTTGGGGAACGGATGGTGGTTCGAAAAGGCCGCGCGAGGGAATAGACTCTGTAATACCTTTTTTCGGAAAGGATCTAGATGGGGTAGTTAACAAGCACGACGACAGCGTCGTAGTTTCTATGACTATAGCTAAACACCCTGTAAAAAGAATTTTAATTGATAGTGGGAGCTCTGTGGATGTCTTGAGTTACGAGGCTTTTGTTCGGATGAACTTATCAAGGTCCTTGCTTCGACCTGTTGCCACACCACTAATGGGCTTCACGGGAGACTCAGTGAACGTCGAAGGCGAAATTGCTCTCCCGGTCACGGCTGGAACTCCTCCATGTCAGAGTACAGTGGTCGTAAACTTCCTGGTGGTCCGGGTCCCGCTGGCTTATAACGCCATCTTGGGAAGACCGGGGCTGAACCTGCTGGATGCCGTGATCTCCACCAAGAGACTGTTAGTAAGGTTCCCTACCAACGAAGGGATCGGAGAAATGAAGGGGGAGCAAAGCCCACTGCCGCCCTGTTATCATCTGTCGCCAGCCCGCTGAGTGCAGAGTCAGCGACAGCCTCTGAGTCGCTCGATCCTAGGGAGTTGGGAAGAAGGGAGAGCCGGCAGAGCACCTTCTAACCCTCCCCTTGGACGATAACCCGGCAAGGACTGTTCAGCTGGGGGCATCACTCCCGGAAGAGGCACGTCGTCAACTCCTCGCATTCCTGCGGTCCAACGCTGACGTCTTCGCATGGTCTTCTTCCGACATGCCAGGCGTCCCTGAAGAAGTAATTACCCATCGGCTTAACCTCAAGCCAGAGTGTCGGCCAATCCGACAGAAGAAGAGAAACTTCGCTCCAGACAGACAGAAAGCTATCGACGAGGAGATCCGCAAGCTTATGGCTGCGGGCCACATTCGGGAAGTCCACTACCCTGAATGGCTAGCTAATGTGGTGTTAGTCCGCAAGGACCAACGGGAGCTGGAGAATGTGTGTAGATTTCACCGATCTCAACAAGGCGTGCCCCAAGGATAGCTTTCCACTACCTCGAATCGATCAATTAGTGGATGCTACATCCGGCCATGAGGTCCTCAGCTTCATGGACGCTTTCTCCGGATACAACCAGATCCGGATGAATCCGGAGGATGAAGAAGCTACTCCTTCATAACCGAAAAGGGGCTATATTGCTACAAGGTGATGCCTTTCGGGTTAAAGAACGCGGGGGCTACTTACCAGAGGCTGATGAACAAAGTCTTTGAAGGACAGATAGGGCGTAATATGGAAGTGTATGTGGACGACATGCTGACGAAAAGCGTTCGTGCCCTTGACCACATCACGGATCTGGCAGAAACTTTTGACAATCTTCGTCGATATCAGATGAAGCTGAACCCTCGCAAATGTGCATTCGGAGTAACAGCTGGGAAGTTCTTGGGTTTCATGGTGACCCGGAGAGGAATTGAAGCTAACCCGGACAAAGTCCAAGCCATCTTGGACATGAGGCCTCCCGCCAATAAGAAGGAAGTACAACGACTGACAGGAAGAATAGCCGCCTTAAGCCGCTTCCTATCCAAGTCCGCGGAAAGGTGTTTGCCTTTCTTCAAGGCGCTTCGCAGAATCAATAAGTTCGAGTGGACCAAAGAATGCCAGGAGGCGTTCGAAGGGTTAAAGACGTTCCTATCCACCCCGCCACTGCTAGCCAAGCCGACGGGCGGAGAGGAGCTCCTTCTATACCTTGCAGCCTCTCCTGAGGCTGTTAGCTCCGTGCTAGCCCGTGTGGACACTGATGGCACACAAAGGCCGGTATACTATACAAGTAAGGTGCTTCATGATGCTGAGACTCGATACTCAAACATGGAAAAGATCATCTTTGCGTTAATCGTGTCGGCCCAGCGTCTGCGGCCATACTTCCAAGCCCACCCGATCGCAGTAATCACTGACCAGCCTCTAAAGACAATTCTAGCTCGTCCGGATACTTCTGGCCGGCTGGCCAGGTGGGCCCTCAAGCTGGGGGAGTTTGATTTATCTTTCCGCCCTCGTTCGGCCATGAAGTCTCAAGTCTTGGCAGATTTCTTGGTCGAATGTACTTGGGGAACCGAGTTATCCAAAGAACTTCCGACGGACACTCAACCCTTGGAGGCCGGTGACGATGAGTGGGTCCTTCACGTAGATGGGGCATCGAACTCTCAAGGGAGTGGAGCAGGCCTCATCTTGGCTAACCCGGATGGGGTGGTTACTGAGTGTGCACTTCGCTTCCTCTTCCAGCCACTAATAACCAGGCGGAATATGAGGCTTTGTTATCCGGAGTAAGACTGGCTCGGGAACTTGGGGTGAAACGCCTTAGAGCTTTTACCGACTCCCAATTGGTTGCTGGCCAGATCACCAAGGAGTACGAGGCAAAGGATCCCATCATGGCCCGTTACTTGGACGCGGTGTTCTCAATGACTTTTCATTCACTCACTTCAGCGTCAGCTACATTCCTCGACAAGAGAATGCTAGAGCTGACGCCCTATCCCACCTCGCTGCCTCAGCTGATGGGATGTTGGGAAAAGCTTACGTGGAGCACCTAGAAGCCCCGAGCATTGATGCACCAATAGAAACTTTACCAGTGGAGCAGGAGCCTTCCTGGATGGACGCCTATGTTCAATACTTTACTGAAGGTATCCTCCCCGAAGACCCTGCCGAAGCCAGGAAGCTTAAGAGACGGGCCCCGAAGTTCTTCCTTATGGAGGGAAGGCTCTACCGAAGGTCATTCTCATACCCTATCCTCAGGTGCGTCGGTCCTACCGACGCCAATTATATTTGCGAGAGATACACGAGGGGATATGCGGAAGCCATCTGGGGGGCAGGGCTCTTGCATACAAAGCTCTACGTCAAGGGTATTACTGGTTGACGATGAAAGAAGACGCATCTGAACTCGTTAAAAAGTGTGACAGCTGCCAGCGTCACGCCAACATCCAACATCAACCTGCGTCCCAGCTAACCCCTCTGGCTGCACCGTGGCCCTTCGCACAATGGGGCATGGACATCCTAGGACCTTTCCCCCCGGCCTCCGGACAACGTAAGTTCCTAGTTGTAGCCGTCGATCATTTCACTAAGTGGATCGAGGCGGAAGCTCTTGCTAAGATCACGGAAGCCAAAGTGAAGTCTTTCTTCTGGAAATCTGTGGTGTCGGTTTGGGTTACCACACACCCTGGTTACAGACAACGGCCGACAGTTTGATAACACGGCCTTCCGAGAATTCTGCGAGGGCCTAGGAATCCGTCACCGATTCACCTCCGTAGGGCATCCCCAAACCAACGGCGCAGCTGAGGTGACCAATCGCATCATCCTACAAGGGCTCCGGGCTCGGCTAGATAGCTGTAAAGGGCGCTGGGTGGAAGA